>WEIS01090645.1:0-12409 GCA_013389965.1 Todus mexicanus
GGTAGTAACTATAAACATCAAGAAATATCACTACTAGAAGCATACACTGTCTATAAAAATATGCCATTAACTTTAGAAAGTGCAATTACTTAGAAAAGATTTAGTTGGAAAGTAAAATCACAGAGAAGAATTCATTCTGTTCTACCTCAAACCAGGACAAACACTCAAAGAACTATCCTGGTTTTATACATCTGATCTGCTCACTTGACTGAGAAAGGTTTTCCAGGGGTAACTAAATCTTACACATTAATGAGAACAAGTACTTGGGATAAACCTGATAAAATTGCGTCAGATGAGAGAAAAGCCAATGAGCTCCTGTTATTCAGCTATTTTAACAAATCCTTGCAGAAAATACATCTTATAATGTGTCTACTGTGGCAAAAGCTTCAATTTGTGCTCACACGTTTCTTGAGTCAAAGAATACCCTACCACGGGACACAAATCAGAGGACAGGTTTCATTAGTTCTACACTTCTCATTGAACTAATTGTTTTGTTTTTAACTTGAATCCATGATGGTTTGATTCTACCCTGTCTAATTTATTGGCCAGTAATGGTAGCTTTGTTTTAAATTTATGAATGTTTTACATTATTTTAATTGACATTTTTGGACTTTTAAATTGTTTCTGCATGGAATGTATTGTCAAGGGATTTAGTTTGGTTCTGTGTAAAATTTGATGAATGTACAGGGCAATGTGAAAGAATAAAAACAAAGAATTGGATACAAATCTCACAACTTGGAAACAGCTCCCTAAAGGGAGATTCTTTCAAGCAGATCAGTGTCTTTCTGTGCTGAAGTCAATGGAGCTACAGTGGTTTACACCTCCTGAGGATCTGGATACACACCATTAATACCTGATTCAAAGCCCATAGAAATAATTTGCTTTCAGTATTGTAACTTTATGACTAGAATAATCTGTTGGTATTTATGAGCCGCCTGCTTAATGAGTTCTGACATGTTTGTTAGGGAGCCTGTGATGGTCCCTTGCCCAGGGTAAATCTCTGAGGACCAGTTTCTTTCCTGGGATGCTCATATAGCAGTGCACACCTTAGCGATTACTGGATATAAATATGCAATCCAGGTATTGTATATTTGACGAGATGTTGGCTGCTTGGAGGATTTTATTCACTTCTTTGTTTTTTTGTGGGTCTTGCATTTTGTTTTTTGGTTGGTTTTTTTTTTTCTGAAGCCCCTTTCATAAAGTTTTTGGCCTCTAATAGTAGAAATTGAAGTTGTTAATTGTGAAGCCCATATAAGAATAGCAGTGAAATGTAACGTTTAAAAGAATTCAGTAAAATATAACCCTATTTATTTATTACTACTAACATGTCTATTAGGTAATTTGTTATTTTAACTACTTAGGTACTTATGCAAAATGAAATTTGCCCTCAGAAACAAAGTTACACACCTTGCATATAAGCTTCTGGAGCTACTTGAGAAAATGATCCTGCTACTGCAAAAGAAAAGTTATCCTGAATCTTGGCTGAAGTAGGCTTCAGAGCAGCAGAACTGTAGCATAAAAATGAGTGAGGGATGACTTAGTGTATGCTTGGTAGTGATTTTATTGTTTTTTATTATCTTAAAATATGAACATTTCACAGTTCTTCTTATTCCTTTTCTGCAGAACTTGCCTGACAGTCTCATGAGACCAATGACAATTTTATTACAATGTTTCTGTGTGTTCTGTTTTCCAGTAGGTTTCAGCTATAGTATTTTGGCATTTGTGCTTCTAGTCCCAGTACAGTTAGGCCTGGGCAATGGTAAAGAGTAAGCAGCATGCCAAGCAGAGAGAGCTTGAGGAAATACAGATGGCTGTTCATAAATTTGGGGGGTTGATTTTTTTCCTCTCATCTCAAAATTTCTTGATTATACATGTCACTCACTAGGTGGCTCAACACTCTTTTATCACATGGCTTGTGTGAACACCTACCAAGTATTTTTGGAGGGTTTGTGTGGTTTGTTGGTTTGGTTTGGTTTTGTAAAGTGCTGGATACTTGATGACATCAATGATGTTACTTTTGGATGCCTACCAAAGACAAGAAAAAGTCCTACTCACACCTCCCTGTATCTTAATATACAGGATGTGGTGTTCTCATCTCAGCCCATCAAGATGTAATGACTATCTGTTGCTCCAACAAAAAACCCCCAAAATATTAAGAAATCAACTTGTTGGATCTCAAAGTGTGTCTAATATGTTGATGATGGGATGGATTATTTAATCTTTACATTTTATTCATCCCTTATTAAAAGCTTTTCTTTGTTGATAGGTGAAATTCTCAGCTAACTATCAATGTTATCAACACACACTCAGATCAAGGAATGCAGTTGGCAAATCACAAAAATAGCATGAGTAGAATATTTTTTTTGCTTCACTTGGACATTTGCAAATTATTTGCAGTTATTGCTGTGTTGATAACCTTGAAGTCTCGCAGTTATGGAGGTGTTTGGGTTTTTTTTCCTATAAATTCAACATGGTAAAATACATTGAATGCTGCTGATCTTAAGGCTAAGTCACACTGAGTTAGAGTAAGAAAAATTCTTTAAAGGGAGCTCTTAAAAACAGAAGTGTAAGTATTGTGGTTTTCAACCTGTTCCTTGTGCTGCAGACATCTTGCTTGATACCATTAACTTCCATTATGTATACTTCCCTTAAGCCCTTTTCTAAAATCCTCTGAGTGCATTGCCCTTCATCTCAAAGGACATAACACTTATCTGTTTATAAAATGTTGGAAGAGATTTTTCATCTCCTGTTTCAGAGTTTAAAATACTGACATGCCGGAACATCTGAATTCTTGGATTTGCCAATGGCTTGCTATCATAATTAATTCTCTTTAAAGGAGAAATTAATTTAGTTTATACAATACAGTTTATACTTTTAGGGGAAATAAAAATTCCAAAAGCCCAGACCAGAACGTCTGCATTGAAACGTAATTGCTAAGTTAATTAATTTCGATAGTGTTTAGTTTCCAGTAAATATTCAAATTAAAAGAGTTAGGATCCAGGGAACTTGAGAATAGTGACTTTGTGACAGCTATAAGATGATTTTCCTAGCTGCTAGGGAGCTTAGAAGCTCTGTGTCTGTGGCAGCATTGCCAAAGCATGTGGTGAACAGGAGATTGGTATGTCCTAATTTCATGGCAAGCTGCCATGCTGTCTGGCAATGAACTGTGGAAAAAAGTGCACAGTGACATGAAAGCTGTTAGGAAAGTAGGCAGACCTTCCCAAAACAGAAAATTATTTCCTCAGAGACAGATTTTTTTAAGTCAAATTGTATATCTACATTTGACAACTATTGAGACAAAAAGTCACAACCGTTCTGTCTCAGGCTTATGACTAGGAGGGAACTTGAGGATCTTTTGAGGTTTTTTTTTGGGGGGGGGGGTGTCTTTCATTTATTGTGTATTTCTTTGGCCATATAGTATCCTGTATTGGTGATGAGTTTTGTTCACAGCAACATGGTATGGTAGTATGTCAACACAAGGTATGATACCTTTTAAAGATTAGTTTTTTAATATTCCTGCCACTTAGTACCTGTAAAACACAGTATTACTTTCCTACCTCACTATGAAGCTGGGAGGATTACTATCATTGTACAATGCTATTTAAATGCTGTGGAGATAAGAGCTATATCAAAACTCCAAACTGTAATGGACAGACAGAGACTATCCTTTAATTAGCTCGTCTTCTTTTTTTTTTTTTTTTAAACAGGAATAATTAAACTGATGGAGTGAATACTGAGTCATCTGCAATGTGAGGAGTTAAATCAGGTGAATGTCCATACTTATTTTTTTCTTCATAATCTGCTATGTTTCACAACTCAGATGAGATGGAGGACTTCTGAACCTTACAGAACTGTACATGGATTTAATTACAATACAGTGAGTGGATATACACCTCTAATGAAGACATAAAACTGTAAGGTGGTATGTTACAGTAAGTAGGCTGTGATCAGATCTTCTTAAGACTTTCCTTACATCATTGTCACAAGCAGATGATAGAGACATCCACTAACATGGGTACATCAGTAGAGTTTCATGGCTGCAATAATCTTTCTCCTATGGGGTGCAAAAGAATGAAAACAGTAATCTAATTCCACAGATTCACACTGCTGAGTGACAAGCCAGGAGCAGTGACTTCTTAAAACATATTTGGTTTTGGTTTGTTGGTGGTTTGGGGTTTTTTTGTTTGTTTGTTTGGTGTCCTGGTTTGGGTTAGAACAGAACAGTGATTTTTGCTTTTCAGCTAAGTCTCTTCTTACTAATTGCACTGTCTGAAAGTTAGCAGCATGTTTTGCAGACAGTGCCTACTTCTAGCAGTGATAATGCTCCATGTTTATAGTTAGTAGCAAGGGTTGGTATGCAAAACAAGGTCACTGCTAGATCTTGTGTACCACATGGGGGGTGTAGAAAAGTAAGGGCTGCACCTGGAGGGAGAAGCGGACAGGACAGGTGACCCTAAATTGGCCAATGAGGGATTCTATCCCATATACATTGTATTTGGTATAAAGCTGAGGGGGCACAAGGGTCTTGTCCTTTTTGCCCTTCTCGTGTCTCAGATCGAGCTGCTCTCTCAGCTCTGGGACTCTTCTTCGCTCGGTTCAGCCTTGGCAGCTTCAGCTTTGCCCTGAGGCCTCCAGCCCCAGCCTCTGCCTCCACCTTAGGCCTTGGCTGGGCCCCAAGTTCTGGCCTGTGCCCTGCGGCTGGTGGCCTCAGTCTCTGCTGCATCCCTGAATCCAACTCCTGGTTTCTGTCTGTCACTGGGCCCCGCCTGGGACTGCTCAACAGCATTAGTGCTGATGGTGACGTATTTACCATCGCGGGGGTTGGGTTCAATATTGGGTTTGTATATATTTGTTTATACTTTTTGATTATTATTGTTATTATTATTTTCATTTTTCAGTAAAGCTATTCTAGTTTCCTTTTCTAATCCGTAAGTCTCCCTTACTTCCTTTTTTCCATTTTAGATGTGGAGAGGGGAGAGAGTGTTCTGTTGCAGATTTGGGGGTGACCTGACTCCAAATAGTGGCAGTTTGTTGTTCGTTTGTTCATTTTTATATGACTACTCCATGATTCTAAAAGATGTCAGTGCAAAGTATTGTTGTTTATTTGAAAACACAGTTACCTTAATGCTACAGGTATGCACTACCTGTGCCTTTTTAATAAAGATAGAGCTTTTAGACAGAAACCTATGCCTGTTGAGATATAGTATCTAAAAGGTTTACTCTCTCGCTTCCTTCTCAAAGCAGTCACTCATTGGATAGCTAAGTTATTTTAACAAAGCTATGAAAGACTATTACTGTTTCTATTGTTCTGGAAAATTTTGTTATAGCATTTCAGATATTTATAAAAATACCATATTAAAAAAAAACCCAGATTCTTGAGGGTCAGCAGGAACAACAAAAAAGAACTATGCCTTGTATAGTTCACTGTAGATAGAAAAATAAACACCCAGAATAAAGGTAGGAGCTTACTAGAGAAATATAAATGATACAGATAATATTCTGCAGAGATCAACGAAATCCCAAATCTGATAAATTTTGTATTAGAAGAAAGATTAAGGCAACAAAGGGCAAGAGTAGAGTGAAAAATCATTTCTTACATTTAAACTAGTCAAAGAGTTTCATAAACACTTTTTCATGACTGACTTTGAAGTGTCACAAGTGGGACTGAGCTTTAGACAAGGTTGGGGTAGAGGGCATAATACAGAAAGTTCTTCCCTTTTTGATGATCTTAGCATTCTCCATCTATTTTACACCTCAAAAGATAAGGGACACATTTTCTCATGCATTTTTCTCTAACATTGCCAAAGGTCACCTGTAGCACTGCTCATGGAAATAGCCCCTCAATGGAATAATTTCCCACAGCCACAGATCTTGTTTTATCAGAGCTATAGTAAAGCCATGTTTTTCAAGGGAAGATGTTTTTAGTTATACATCAGATCTACATTATTTAGGTTTAGAAAGGTACTCTGAAACTGAATTTTCCATTCTTGAAAATGGGGGATTCTTTTCTTCCCTTTCCAAGATTTCCACCCAGTGATGGACAGAAAAGAAATAACTTCACAATTTTTTTTCCTAATTCCTATGACTTCTGCTGTGAACAAGGGTGCAATAACAAGAGCTGAGCTCCTCAAATTAATAACTCAAACTAAAAAAGCATTATTTCTTTGCTTCTGCGTAAACATGTGCATTACTTCACTCATCTAGTATATCAATCCTCTTTTGCTGCTTTGAATTGGCATAGTTTTGGTGGGACTTAGGTATTTGGGTGGGGTTTTTTTGACAGGTGGTCACTCCTTTAGCGAAAATAAAGCACAACAGTGAAAGTTTCAAAATGGTCTTGGGATATAAAAGCCTGCAGAATTTGTTGGGGGCACTACTTCATTAGGATTTTCCTTCCAGAGAACCATTAATTTTTTCACATTAACTTAAATACAGAATAAATACCAAAGACACTAAAGGATGAAATCAAGGTTAATTAAAACATTTAAGTCTTTGATTACAAAAGTGATAATTACAGTAGAATCAAGAGCAAAATAACTGACAGTGAATAGATGCTTATTAGGTATGCTCAATCTGTTCTATCAGATCTTCAAGGAATTTGTAATACCCTGTCTCTTTATTCTTATATCCCTTGTACTTTAGAAAGACAGAGAGAAAGGAAAGAAAGGAAAATGAAAAGGAGGAATGGAGAAAAAAAGTCTATGGAAAATGGAGAAAACATCCATGCAAAATACCCATTTCTTCTCTAGGTAACCTGCTTCCATCCAGATATACTTGTTTATTTGTTTTCCTTCCAAGACACACAGATATTTGTTGTTTATAAGGACTTGATATTGATAATGTAGAGTTTTGCATCAAAGGCTGAAACGAGGAATAAGAGAACCAAATATTTTACAAGGACTGGGAAGTAAAGCTCCAAGAATACCTAATAGAGTGTGTGCTGTCAGCTGCAACTATGACTTTCCCGGAAAAGAACTGTAACTGAGAAAGGCACATTTCTTTTAATCTTCCACTTTTTTTATTCTCTTCCCCCATTATGTGTAGTCTGTCTTACAAGGAGACTGGACTAGACTGTGGCAACAGGAGTAAAAGTGCAGCCTGAAATACATATTCCTTTCTTTTCCCAGCAAGGGCGCTTAAAATTCTTGGAGAGAATAGCTGAAAAGAAGGAGGAACAGGAAAGATTATTAAAATGGATATGTATTTAAGGTTGTTTTGAGGAGGTTCACCAGGTGGCACTGTTTCATACAGCCAACAAAATACATTTTTTTCATAAAGAAGGATGTGCTCCCTGGTTTGAGGGCTGCCTTAGTGGCTTTGAGATTCAGGAGGTTTAAGACAGGGTTGAACGTTCCCTTTGCTCATGCCATCCAGGCTGAAGCAAGCTCTCAAGAGACTGCATGTCATCTGGTGTTCAGCTTTCTCCAAGAAGAACTTAGGTGGCTGGCTTTTCAGGGACCGTTGTTCAAGGACTTGTGCAAGTAAGCAAGGGATAATAGCACCGTTCATGCTGTGGCTCTCTGGAAAATATATCTTGCCTAAAGTACTTCTTTCAATGCTCATGGCTTTAAATGACAGGCATAATGGCATTAACACAGTAGACTTTGCCAGGATGCTTATTCCACGTAACATCTTGATGATCAACAGCACCATCTCAAGTCAGAACGACTCATATTAAGCAGGCTGAGATCAATTAGGCAATAGTGTGAAACAGGGAGAATTGTTACATTGCAGGCTGAAATGGGCCTCCAGAGGTGTGCCAAGGACAGTTTAGATGAGGATACCAAGACACTGCTTCGTGTCTGGTGGGATGCAAGAGAGGTCTGATGATGATGGGATAGTCAAGACAAGAGCTCCCGAATCTGTGGAAAGAGATGTAGCAGGGCTTTTTCTACCAACATTTCCATACATGGGTGCCTCAAAGAGAGACCACAGGAAGATGGGGTTCTGACTGAGAAAGGGAAAAAGCTATCAAGATGGATACAGCCTTTTAAAGCATCTGAATGCTTTGTCACTGCTGTTTGCTGAGCAATACAGCTCCAGGAGAGGATCACTGTTATTCTGGGGACCTTTTAATTCACCCAGTTGCCAGTGACACACTAGGTGGTGGCCAGGGCCAGCACCAACCCTCCCATGATGGGCAGCAGGGCTGGGCCCAGGGCCTGGCCCAGCAGTGGGGCAGAAGAGACTGTTGATGGGGCCACGACCTGAACACTGCCCCAAGGCCCAAGGGGTGGCTTGTCCTGCAGCCTCCCTGCTGTAACGCCCACTCCGTGTTGCCTCTCTGAGCCCAGGAACAACACCCCTCACCCACCATCATTGGGGGAGCACCTGTATCCAGGGCTCAGCACACTGTGGGCATCCCGCTGAGCTGTCACAGAGCTCTGGGGAAGCCCAAAGTTTTGGTACAGAGAGTGAGACCCTTGGCTTCTGCTGGCTGCAATGTAACTGCCTCCTGCCTGCATCACCTTGTGCTTGATGGAGATACTGAGGAGAAAGCAGCTCTACAGAGACCCTGGCAATGTGGTAAGTGGTGACATAATATGTTTTGTACTGGGATTTTCTCACAAAAGGTTTGTTGTGCCTTCCAGGTGTCCTGTTAACCTGTGCGCACCAGGGGAAGTCAAAATGTCTGGGTCATCCTGTGTGGACACTTGCCGTTCAAATCCCCTACCCATCACACTTCAAAAATTACTTAGGCATCAAAAAATATCAAAGGGATTGAGCTAAGGAGCTCAGCTGTGATCACAAACTGCAGCGAACTTGGACCCTTTCATGTGTGGAGGGAGAAGAAAAAAGTGATGGGGAAAAAAAAAGTTGCATCTCTCATTTGTTGTTTAGCTAATCCACAAAGAGCTACAGCTTGAGAAGTATTGCATTTAACTGCCTTCGTCATAATTAGCTGTTATTCTTTATTTGCTAAATAACTAGAATAACATTTTGCCAGAAGGTACTGGGAGCGTTTTTCAGCTGCTTCTTCTGCTGTACCATATTCATAGTCAATTAATTTTTTGTCTTTCTGTATGTTACAACTAATATTACTGTATTACCAGAATAACACTGCTTTCTCTGATATCTTTAGTATTACAAAATTAGAAATGATTAGAACTGAAAAGGGCATTTTCCATTAGTCTTCGTTATCTTTTGTAGAAACAAGTGAATTAGTCTTGAAATCCATTGCTGTTATTTCACGAATTAATACTCTGTTTTCAATAAGCAAATAGTTTTTCTTCTGTTTTCTTATTAATACCTATACATTTTTCTTTGAATTTCAAAGTGGGTCGTTAATTTTATTTATTATATAAAATATTATTTTAACTAAAAATTTTGAATTGAATTTTAGGGAAGATTTTTCAAAATGTTTAGGAAACTAGCTTGTAAAATGGTGTTACAGATACAAGCTTTAGTGATCATAGCTTTCACGTGGTGAGTTTCCAGAAAATCAGCCCTCTGGCTGCTTTTCTGGTGAATAGAGTGTGAAAACATGTCTGATTTTCTAACTCTGCCAAGTGTAAAAATTGCTCTAAAATAAACAAGCTTCCTAATTTTCCTATAGACATACATGTGTGTATACAGACTTTTGACACTATTTTCAACTGAAATTTTACACTGAAGATAATTTCACCAGAAAATACCAGAAAAGGAAATTGAGTAATTTGTTGTTGGTTTATTTTATTTGGTTTTAGTTTGGCTGGTTTTATTTGTTTTGCATATTTTAGAATTTTGGTTATACGAAAGTAGAGGAATATGGATAATATTATAATTTTCCTTTTCCAAGCTAAATTAGCTGCTGCACTTAATTAGTTATAAGCTGAAAGAGCTTCTAAATTTATATATCTTGCTGGGGTGGCACTGCAGAAATAAAAAACATTTAACTCTTGAGACTTTACTTCTTTAAAAATATAAGGTACTCTGAATATATACGTTTATTGCTCAACTTGTCACTTTTCAGTTTGGTCAGTATTAATTTGAGATTTTAATTTTCTTAATTTTCCTGCAAATGCAGTTAAGGAACCTATTTTCTCTGAAGTATAATTAAATTCAGTACACTGAGGTCACTAGTATTCCTTCTCTTGTAAGTGATACCTGAGATGGAGGTTTTCTCTTGACTTCAAGGAAATTTTTAGGAGAAACCATTTTAACTTTTTTTTTTTTCTACTAGTGTTTTATTTTTCCATGGGCACTTGCTAATTCGAAAATTACAAACGATGTATTTTGTGTGACAGGTAAAATCACAGCATTGTGTCAAGTTTTCTGCTAAATTTTAGAAACACAAGTGGACAGTAATAACTGTGTTCTCTTTGATTGCGTACCCAAGCTCTTCTTGATACCAAGTATTAAAATTCTTCGCTTATTCTTATGACAAGATGTATGACCTTTCTCTTTTCTTGCATTATTATTCATCCTTCTTTGATATCATTGGCATGTTATTTTCAGTGCTCTGACATTCCTGGCATTATGCCATGTTCTTCACAAGTTTGACCCAGAAATGTTAGATAGGAATGCACATTTTCAAGGAAGTTTGTTCTTCCAGGAATGGTAAACACATTGTTTTAGAGAAACTACTTTTCTTCTGCTCTTTAGGCTTTTGGTTGCTTTGTTATTCTTTTCCCTGTGAACAATTAATCTTAACATATGCAATCACCTGATGGATAGTAGTTTTGGAAGTAGCTGTGTGAGGTAAGCTTACATCAAAATTCATATAGCTATTGTGGCATAAAACCTGAATTAAATCAGGTTGTATGTTCTTTTGCAGTACTGCAAACACCAAAGTTCATTGTGGTTGGTGAGATATAAAATAATTTTAGAACCAATTCTTAATATGAAAGTCTCTAATTTTGTGATGTGATCGACATCTGAAAAATCTAAGCATTTCTATCGTCTATGTCCTTACGCAACAAAGAAAAATGGTTTCAAATATTTTAGTTAATGCCAAGGTAATTTATTTTGGGGAAGGATAAATGTCAAACACACATTTTACATTAAACAGTAATTTTACATTAAATCATAATCCCATTCTACTCTTTTCCATGTGTAAGGTCTATATCTAAAGCTTTGCTGAAGATAAAGAAAATCTTTATAAACCATTTTTTTCTGTGAAGTATATATCACTGTATAATGATTTCTGGCTATAATTTTATCTATGCAATGTCCTGACAATGAACAAAACTTGATTGTTCTTTTTCTTCTAATCAAAAAGAATGGATTCTTTAAATAAGCATAATTTGCACTTATTATTAACTACATACTCTGGAAAGGCTTGCTAACACGTACATGTTTAATTGTCATCAGCGATTTTGATGCGCGGTATCCTGGAAAAGGTCTTAAACCTCAACACTCCAATATTATTAATTTATGTATGGAGACATGAAGTTGTGCAAGGAAGGCAATGCCAGGAACTGTCACATGTTTACATAAAGTTTTTCAATAGAGATGTGTCTGATTTTTAGCATATCCTGAGATTTGGACATCTAAACTACGTCTACAGCTATGTCTAGTCTATGCCTAAAAATTCATGTCAATAATAACCTTTGATAGATGTGGTAACTCACAGGCTATAGAACTCCTGCTTAGGAGGAGGAGGAGACAATGTGCACTCCTTAACTGTTTAGAATTGCAGAGGCTAGAGCATTTGTCCAACCAGTGGGTGTCTTACCTTAAACTACCTCTAGATAAAGATCTGAAGTAAATCTGAGAAGGGGATCTTCACTGAAAGATACCTTTTTTCCCTGCTGTGTGCCCTGTACTACCTTTTCCATACGCCTTTTTCTAATAGCAGGTATTTTGCATTCTTTGCTATACAATGATCCAACTTGGACAAAATGTCTGTCTGCTGGTTCTAACCTCTAACTTGTTAGTTAGAAAATTCCCTAGCAAGGTATATTCAGTGAATTAAATTACTCACTGGATGAGATAGCGTCTTCCATTTTCTGAATGAGTCAGTTTTCTCCTGAGATAGTGAATAAGGCAAAACAGCAGCATCTCTTTT
Organism: Todus mexicanus; assembly: GCA_013389965.1. Taxonomy (NCBI): domain Eukaryota; kingdom Metazoa; phylum Chordata; class Aves; order Coraciiformes; family Todidae; genus Todus; species Todus mexicanus. Next base: position 11,990 of record WEIS01090645.1, read on the forward strand.
TGTGCCTATATTAAAAGACAAAAGGCAATGAGAATGGATTTTGTGATTGAGCTATACCTGATCAGGTGTTTTGGGCGTGTTCTGACCTCAGGAATTCAGGTAACTGGCCATATAAAGCTGCATACATGGCACCTCAACCAGAGTTGTGGGGGACTTCTGCACATTGGGGATCTGCAGGTGCACAAGGAATGGCAGATTTATAAAAGTTACCCTGTTGGTTCATGTATTCTCTGTAATTTGTATGCAGTTTACCCTAAATGTTTATGAAAACCCCTCTTTTAATCAGCTGATCTTGGCTGTGTTTCAGCACAACAATTCACAATGTAATACAGTATTTCATAAGATTTCCTTGAGGCTTCAAGTGGCTAAATGAATTGTCAGAACAATGTGCACTCTGAAGAAACTTCCAGTAGCATATAT
>WEIS01090649.1:0-14569 GCA_013389965.1 Todus mexicanus
CCGGGCCCTGCTGCAGCTGCTGGAGCTCCTGCCCTGCCCCACCGCCGGGCTCTCGGCCCTGCGCCGCCCGGCCTCGGCCTCAGGCCCGGCCTCGGCCCCCTCCGAGCTGCGGCTGAGCCTGGGGGGCTGGGGGCAGCTGCTGAACCCCACCGGGCTGGCCGCCTGCCGCAGCTCGGGCCGCGTGGCCGTGGCACACGACGGCAAGAAGAGGATCCACGTCTATAGCCCCGCAGGGTCGTGCCTGCAGCGCTTCGGGGAGAGGGGGGATGCGAGCGACGATGTGAAGTACGCGCTGGACGTGGCCCTCACGCCGGACGGGCACGTGGTGGTCAGCGACGGCGGCGACCGCGCCGTCAAGGTCTTCGGCTTGGAGGGGAAGGGTGTCCTGGCGCTCAGAGAAGGTTTCCGCTTGCCCTGGGGTTTGGATGTCACCCCCGACGGCCAAGTGATGGTTACGGATGCAGAGGCAGGGGCTCTGTACCGCTTGGCGGCCGACTTCGCGGCGGGGAAGCTGAAGAAGTGCGAGATGATGCGGTCCGGGTTGGTCAGCCCAAGGGGGGTTGCAGTCTGCCAGACCTCGGGCGCTGTCGCGGTGATAGAGCACCTCAAAGCTCGAGGGCTGGGCGGCGGCAGCAGCACCCGCCTGAAGATATTCAGCGCAGAGATGGATGTCATCGGCCAGGTGGATACCTTCGGTCTGAACCTCCTTTTCCCCTCCAGAATATACGCGACGGCCGTGGCCTTCGACAAAGCGGGACGCGTGGTGGTAACGGACATCAGCAGCCAGGCCGTCATATGCTTGGGGAAACCTGAGGAGTTTCCCGTCTTTAACCCTCTAATCAGCCACGGGCTTTCTTACCCCGTGGGACTGACTTACACGGCCAACAATTCCCTCGTCGTTTTAGACGGCGGGGATCATTCGGTAAAAATATATAGCTCCACCTGAACGCATTGAGATGCTTGCTGCTGTAGGTTGAAGCTGCTTTTGGCTATAAAGCACACGAAGCTCTGGTGTTAGTAGGCACGCAGGGAAGAGGCGTTTTCTGGGCTTTAAGTGAAATTGCCCTCGTTGACCGACACGACTCTTGCCTGTCCGTGGGAGTAGACCTGGCTGTTGCAGGCTGTGTTCAACAATGAACCAACCAAACAAATAATGTGACGTTTTAAAGCTATTCCGTACCAGGACAACCAAATGGTTTGGGTGGTTTTCGACAAGTAATCATAACAACGACCTTTGGAACAAAGCAAACAAAGACTGGAAGTTGGGAGAGAAAGTGATGCATCGTTTGTTTACGTTTCCTAGCAAGTGGTTTTCATCAGTCTTTGTTAATCACTCAGGAAAGTGACGGGGTTTGTTTGCAGGATTTCTGCAGGAGAGAGAAGACTGGTTTGATGAAATGATAGGAGGAGTGGAAGCTTCAGCTCAAGGTCACCTGAATCCAGCTAAGGTCATTGTGATGGAGGAGCTGCCACTGATGAGTGAGTTATGTGAAGTGAACTGGTGCTCAAAGCCTGTTTTTTCTATGCTGGGGAAATGCACAGCTGGGATAACTTCTCTGTACTAGCTTATTCCCACCTTTATTAGGGTTGTACTGGAGCACTTGTTCTCCCAAGCGTGTCTCTCTGACACAGCCACGCTTGGGAGGTCTCCAGTACTGCCTGCTGCTGTCTTGTCATTGATGTGGGTCTTTTGCACCCCAAACTCTGAAAGTCAGCTGAAAATCGACATGCTGGTGAGAAATAACAGAGAAAGGGGGACGTAAGCCTCATTTTTTCCCTGGTTTTTAAACAAAGTTTTGTTGGTTGTGATACACAGCAGGGTTGGATCGGTTTCTATTTTTCTTGAAAACGCCCTGTGAACACGAGTTCTGTTGCCTTGTCGCACCGTGGATGTTAAGCTGTATCAGAATTATTTCGAGAAGGATTTAACACTCCCACTAGAAGTCACTGCTGCATTTTTAGGCACTTACCGGCTGCTAAAATGATTCCTTGGGCTGCTCGGCGTTAGAAGGAGGTTAGCTATAAATGTAAATGCTGTCTGAGGTAGAGACAAGTAGATTAAAATGGCATAAAACTTCAGGGGTCATTTCTTTAGTCACTGAAATCATCAATGTGGACGAACTTAATTTGAAATTCGCGGGTGATCTTTCTATCGGTAAATGTTTAATCTGGCTCTTGGTTTGATTTTAGGGCATTTAATCACTGCTTCTGTTTCTGCACCAGCGATTTACCGAATACTTGACTTTAAACTGGAGCACTTTAGCCCTGTAATTCAGACAATTGTATTAATCTGTCTTATGTTAACATTGATATCAACACAACAAATCTATTAAATGCAGCTCTTTGTAAAAATTGAACAACGACCTATCAATAAAGTGTGATTTGCTTACTCCTGTATCGAATAATTTAGTGAAAACTCCTCCTTATCTTTTTATCACGCGTCTCTCTTTTACAATCCAGTTTCTTTGTTGCTGTTGCTTTCTTCTTTCGTTTGGAGATATCCTGCTGAAGTTGTTGTAGAGGCATTTGCGGCTATCGAAAAATGTACGGACCTGCACGTTTGGTCTTTTCCAGCTTTCTCTGCTGCCAGGCCCCACAGTAAGTGCCTTTGGTGGGACCAGAAATACTCCTTGGCTGTTCTTCAGTAGGAAGTGTACGGCTCTAAGCAGGAGCCCTCTCGAGGGGTCGGGAAGGAGATGTACTCAGAGAAGCAGCCTCCTGGATTATATATTCCCTTCTAGGTGCCAAGGAGACATCTGTCTTTGAGGGATAGAAGAGCAATTAGATGACGCTTCCTTTGGGGGAATCCTGTGTTTCCAAACACATGCAATCCATCAGTGCTGTTCTCATACATCATTAATGGTTTATCGCAGTGGTGCTTCCTCTGGACTGCAGGCTGTGAGCTTTCATCTCCTTAAACCTTCGTGTGCACCAGGAGCTTGTTTTTGCTACTGAGCTCATGGATGGGCAAGTTTCCTACCACCTCCTGCCATGTCGGCAGCTTTCCAGCAGCTGAAATGCTGATTTTTATGTAAGTGATTCATACTATTTAAAAATCTACGAGAACTCCCATTGTTGCCTGTTCTGCTCCTATCTCCTTTGGTATATGACTAGAAATCACGTGGTGTTTGGGTTTGTAAGCAGAATAAACGTTGTGCCTTTATTGTACCTGGTTTGCTGTATGCCATCTGCTGCGGTCTCTGCTTTCTGTACCTACTGGAAGCAAATGTAGAGTTTTTCTGTGAATGATGCAGCTGTTTTCCTTTTACTGTAAAGCTCGGTGCTTTAGTGTTGTACAACACAGCCTCAAAGAAACCGTGACATTCTGTCTGCGGTCATTTGATGCAGGTGCCTGACTTGAGAAACCGGAAAGAACTGTAGAAAGCCACGTATTAAAAATCCAGAGTTCTTCAGCGTGCTGGGGAAAATGCAACAGGAAAGCTGAAATCTTTCATCACACGAGATTTTAAGAGATGGTGGGAGACAGAGATCTGCTAATATGCTGAGAACACACGAAAAAGCTTTTGACGTTTTTACTTACTCTTGCCTTTTCCTTTATGCACAGATTCATATTTCCCCTATAGCTTCTGCAGAAGCCATTGCCTCCAGGATGACACCTTTATGACCTCTGCTTTTCAAAGGTCCAGGGGACACTTGCTGCTCCCATCCATCTGCAAATCTGTTGGAATTTAGTCACAGATTTCAACAGAATAAAATCTTGGGTTCTGAGAGAGGGACAGCAAAGGGCAAGGGGCCTGTATGTGAACAGGTATCGTTAGGTAGGTGGTGCTTTTGGAGTCTGACTGGGTGTGCACGAAAGGGGGATAGGTAGATATATGCTTATATTCAGAAAAGAGTAGTGGCAATTTCATCTAGAAAGTAATGAGACTGTGTCTAGTTGCTTCATAGAATCATAGGATGGTTTGGGTTGGAAGGGACCTTTAAAGGTCATCTCATCCAACCCCCCTGCAAGGCGCAGGGACATCCCAACTAGAACAGGTAGCTCAGAGCCCCAGCCAACGTGACCTTGAATGTTGCCAGAGATGGGGCACCTACCACCTCTCTGGGCAACCTGGGCCAGTGTTTCACCCTCAGAGTAAAAAATTTGTTCTTTATACTAGTCTAAATCTCCCTCTTTTATTTTCAAACCATTACCCCTTGTCCTGTGGCAACGGGCCCCACTGAAGAGATTGTCCCCATCTTTTTTATAGGCCCCCTTCAAGTACTGAAAGGCCACAAGAATGTCTCCCTCCAAAAGCCTTCTCTTCTCCAGGCTTCAGTGATAATTACCATTGCATTTGTTTAAAAACCAACCAAACAACAAAAAAACAAACCTAAATTTTGCATAACCTTCTGCACCTCATGCTTTAACAAGTTGGTTTAAAACTGAACAAACATAACGAACAGTATTCCCCTAACGTCATCTCTTCAGCCCCTACTATAGGTTGCTGCGTCTGCTGTGCAATTCCTCTTTGGTTTATTTTTAAGGACTGATCTCAGGTTGCTGCCGCTGCATATAAATAAATATACCAGGGTGTGTTTACAGAGTTTAGGAAGAAAGGAGGCGGGGAAAGGAGTTTCACAAGTGTGTATTGAAATGGTGTCTTGGAACATACCTATTTCTTGGTTTCCTTGTTAACAAAATAATTTGAGATAACGAATATAATCAATTTTTCAGGTTGATGAATAAAAAGAAGAAGAAGATGCAGAGAAAAAAATAAAGGTAACAGTTACTTTATTTTGGCCATTGTCCATTTAACCATCTGTCCGTGCCCTCCAGCCACAGTGCTGTGCGCATCAGTTTGATGTTTATATTTTCACAAAGTGTGGACGTAACCCCACTAAAGCATTTTTGTAACATGGACTGATTTCAGGTGAAGAGGGGACCTCCTGTGACATCCAGCCCAAATTCTACTGGGAGTTTCTTAGAGCAGCGTTCATCAAAATGATGACCTTAAATAGGAGTCCTTTCCTTTCTGGAGCTGTTGACAGAGGTAAAAAAGTGGCTTCCTCCCCTGGGACCATGGGTTGTGGTGCTGTTGCACCCTGCACAGGAGGAATTTGCCTTTATTTCTTTCTCTGCAATGTGCAGGGTCTTTTTCTGACTCTTCTGAGAGGCCCATCCCTACAGTTTACAAGTCACGTGGGAGTCACAGTTTGTCTAATGCAAAAATACACTGATTTTCAAATGAGTCCTAAGCCTCACACTTCATTCAGATATCTCAGGATAACTACAAGTCATTCAGAAAGCAGCAAGTGTCTAAGGCCTGCAGACAGTTTAAATGTACCAATAGCAAGATTTTCTCCCCTTGTTACTTTCCGTTCCCCTGTGAGTACACCAGAAGCCTTGGTGTAAAATCCACTGTCAACTCTTGGAAAGTCTGGTGGGAAATGAGATTGCCTTTTGTAACCTTCTTACCAGGTCTATCGTGCAGTTTCTTGCCCCAGCCCCAGCAGTTGTTGCTTGAGCTGCCAGCTAACCCGATGCAGCAGGCTCTCTTGGTTTGGCCAGCTATGTCCAAAAGTGCTTCCATCTGAACGGAAGATCTTCCAGATAGAATGTATAACTGAGAACACATACGGTCTGCTTGGGTTCCTCTTCAGCAAACCCTTCATGCTACTGAGTGTGATGGGGAATTATGATCGTTACCTACAAGTAGACATTCCAAATGTACAAAACACGTACAGCTTTAAACTTGAAATGCATCAAACCAGAGACCCACGCAGCATTTTTCCCTTTGCCATGTGCTGCTGTGGGTCACACATCAGTCCAAGGGGAAGGAGGGCTAACCAGTTCTGTGTTTCTCCATCGAAGCAGGCATTGACCATGCCTCCATTCCACGTCGCATTTTCAACTTCATTACCTCCACTAAATGCGCTAATAATAACATGTTTCTATTTGAAACTGTTTCATAGACATACAGGCTTCCATAGTATAATCAGTCTGATTCTTCTGGACAACTTCAAAGCTACTGAACACTAGAGACGTTCTCAGTGAGCAGATGATGCGTTGCACTTACGCCTTTTTCTCGCCGCGGCTTCCCAAGAGATTTACAGATATTTCTGAACCTGGCGGTGCAATCTCTTTGAGGCAAACATCATAAAAATGTCCTGGCCCTGCAGCTGCAGACAGCAGAGCTGAGAATCAAGGGAAGCCTTTAGCAGACTTGAGACGAGATCTTAGACTTCCCATTACAAAGTCGGTGCTTTAAGAAAGCAGGGAGAGTCTGTGTTTAATTAGCCTCTTGTCTGGGAGTTGCCTTCCTTTCTTTCCTGTGAGGGTGCCAGAGCCCTGGAACGGGCTGCCCAGAGAGCTTGTGGAGTCTCCTCTGGAGACTTTTAGAACCCGCCAGGACATGATCCTGAGCAATCTGCTCTAGGTGACCCTGCTCTGGCAGAGGGGTTGGGTGAGATGATCCCCAGAGGTCCCTTCAAACCCCTACCCTTCTGTGATTCTGTGATTTTGGAAGCTTTGACATTTTACTGATCATCCTCTTGTTCCCAGTTCCTTTGGTGTTTCCTGCAAATCACAGAAATTAATACTTCTCTAAACCACAATATATTCCCAGATAATTGGTTCCAGTGTGCTCCATCCGCAAAGCTGTGTGGTTTCAAAGTTCTGAAATTCTCTGGAAGGAGGTATAGTGCCACGAAGCCCCATTGCAGCGATCAAGTTACTTATTGCAAATTGAGGATAGAAAGGAAGGGAAGAGAGAGACGTTGAGAAGGAGAGAAAATTAATAAAAGGCGTCCGTGGCTTAAGCAGAGGGTGAACTCCACCAAGTCAGAGCACACCCATCGTTCCAGTAAAGGGAATGCATTCTTAAGAGGTGAAGCATTTCAGCCTGGAGAAAGGACAAGATGATAAGGGCCGTTGCTTTTTGACTAGTGTTGATCTCTGCCAGAGGAACAACTTGCATTTCGACAGATTTCCCAGCCACAGTGAGGCACTTTTCAGATGGCAATCCTTAGGAGAGCTAGCTGTTATTGTCAGCGCTGCATGTGTAACAAAAAATCTGTGGGAAATGAAGATTTGGAGCAAACTAAGCATTTTAGGGAAGTATGCTACCTATAACTGAATAAATACATAGAATCATAGAATAAATACATCTATAGCATTTTTCTAAAGATCGCTCTTGATGTCGGCAATTGTTGCTCTTTGGTCACAGTCGGGCAGTGAGTTGGGTGAAGACAGTTGGGTCACTGTATGGGTGGTGGATTGATGTGAGATTTCTGCTTTTGTGGAATATATTGGGGTTTGAATCAGGAAAATATTGCTGGTCAGAAGATCCTGTAAACCATTGTAAATACCCTAAATATAGTTATATGCTTGGTAGTGAATAAAAGCTAGGCAATTTTAAGCAGGATATAGGATTAGAGAGATAAGATTATAGCTGGGAAAATGAAAGAACTTGATAAAACGGAATAAAATAAGATAGATATCCTTTATCAAAGCTTGCTTTAAAAACTTCTAATACAAGGAAGATCTTGCAAGAACTATCCCACCCATATAATCACAGCAGCTAACTCATTTACTATTTTTTGTTCCAAATATAAATAGATAAAAGAGAAAAAAAAAATAGAAGTATTAATGCCCACCTAGTATTATTTCTTGAATAATAGTGGACTATGGAATTTAACTCGTATTAACCAGTATTTAGTAACTACTGGCCTGTATTGCAAGTAAGAAACAAAAACCAATTGTGTTTTTTAATATCACAGACTGAGGAGCTAATGCGAGAAGAAATATAATGGCATTAAAGAGATGCTTTGTAAGAAATCTATCAAAAAGAGTCAGACAGATTAAGTATTAAAAATTTATAATCATCTTCCTATAAAAAGGATGTGCCTGGCTCCCTTATTTGTCACTGTCCTTAATTAGGTAGGAAATAGGGCTCGTGAGTTCTGCACCAACTTCCACTCAACTCACAGCGCGATATCACGGGGCCAGAAGTATTTCAAATGCCTGTATTAGTCTTTTTCCATCCTTATTATTCCTTAAAGTGCCTCGTTTGAGTTGAGGCTTGCTCTGTCATGAATAGTTTATCTCTGCAGTCGTGAGTGCTGCAAATGGAATTGTCCACATAAAGAAACGCTGCAAGACTGGGCTTGAAGTCAGGTAGATCCAAGCTGGTGCAGAGGTTTGCCCTGGAGAAGTCTTTGCAGAGGACTATTATGACAATTCATAGGAATGCTGCTTTGTTTGTTTCTTTTTTAGGTGCTGAAAGCCCTGCCCACATTTAGAATATGTTGTGACTAATTACGACCTTCTTTCAACATCTGAAATCTTTTGTGAAGCAAATTTAATGTAATGGTTTAGCTTTTCTTGTTTTTTCTTTGTAGCATACTGAACTCCTTAGAATCCCTCAGACTGAGTGGATTGGTTCCACATCTCCCTTTTGTGATGTGTGTTTTCTTGGTATCTGACAATCTGGGGCAAGATTCACTCTGAGCTGGCATCAGTGGAGACCTTATACCTGAACAGCTCTTACAGATCCTGGAGAGGGGGTTATTGGTCTTAGTCAACAGCTCAGGTGTCCTGGTTTGGGTTAAAACAGAACAATTCTGTTCTATGACTTTTACTTTTCAGCTAAGTCTGTCTGAAGTTAGCAGCATGTTTACTAGACAGAGTCTGCTTCTAGCAGTGAGACCGCTCCATGGTTAGAGTTAGTACCAAGGATTGATATGCAAACCAAGGTCACTGCTAGATCTTGTGTACTACACTGGGGAGTGCAGAAAAGTAAAGGCTGCACCCTCATGGAGGAGTGAACAGGACAGGTGACCCTAAATTATCCAACAAGATATTCTATATCCATATACGTCATATTCGGTATAAAGCTGAGGGATCATAAGGGTCTGATCTCTCTTGCCCCTTCTATTGGCCCTTTCGCCATTTNTTTTATTGTGGCAGAGACTCACCGTAGGTTCTAAATCCCAAGAAGACTGTGCGAAAGGATTTCTAAGGTTGCAGGGTAGTTACCCACTTTTTGTTTCACTTCAGATGGAGGAATGCTGGCTTTTAAAGACCAATGAAAAGTGCACCCTTTTTTCCCTAGTATGGCCAAGTGAAATTGAAGTTGTCCCAGGCCCAGGACTAGAGCTATGGATCTATTCTACAATTTATTTTATGGTTTTCATAAAACTGTTGAGTTGGATGATGTTATAATTAAAATCGAGCTGGTATTAGTCTTCTCGTATTTCCACTATGTCAGTGTTACTGAGATAAAACCCAAAACCAGACACCTACAAGAAGTGTACCTGGAAGGCAGAAGTAAATCTTGTCCTTCTTGTATCTCTTGCACCAGAGAAGTAAAAGCCACACAACTGGATTCTTTTCAAACATCTGTATTGAGCGATGGACTTTGGCCCTTTATCTTGTGTTGAATCTCAAGTCAATTTTCGTGACTGTAAGTCTAAATTTTTGATTTCTGAAAGTCAGCCACGTTGTCGTTCCTCTTTGTGCCTTTTGCACAGCCCTCACCCATTCTTCCCAGTTGGTTGCTCAGTCCGTTCCAGAGCTGTGGTTCTCATTAGCTGTTGTTCAGCCAGACTGTGTGTGGGGTGTGTGTGTCTGTGTGTCTGCACCACTTGGGTTTCCGAAGAAAAATTAATTCACCCAGAGATTCTGCCCATGTTTTAGTGTTGCTGTGGTTCTTTTCTAAAACAGCCTTTCTTCTTTGCTGCCAGATTAAAGGGAGGAAACCTCAGATCACAGTATGAATGGTGGGAAAGGACTTCAGTCATTTAGAGAATTTAGGCCTGCAAGCTTTGTTACAGGAGAGAAAAGGATGGAGGACTGGACAATTTAAACTCTGTGTGGACTCAGTTTTAGGAACCCTTCTACTGCAGCTCCTGCCGTGCAGCTCGATTTGTAATAGTGACTGTGGGGAAAACTTAACTCAGAAGTCACTAACTTGCAAGTCACTGGCTGTTTTTTGTGGTTCTTTGCACTAGCAGCAGACTGGTCGCTGTGATCCAGAGGTCCTCCTGTACTGGATTTTGTGGATGGCTCCTATAACTGGTCTGAGTTTCCCTGTCAAATGCTAGTGTAGAAAAGCTACAAGAAGCTTGGAAGCCTGCGTGGGCTGTCTGTTCCTCTGATGTTTTCACCTGTAAGGAGCCAGTCTTTTTGCCATGGATCAAAGAGGATGAAATTTGAAGTGACATGACAACAAAGGACGCCCAATAGCTTCACTACTTTACAGTCTTCAATCTAAAAATGAGAGTATGATCTGTTGCTGACAATTTTGTTGTTGTTGTTAATTATGAGATGATCGTGTTTGGTATGTTTTCTTCAGGCTGGGAAGAACTGGGAGGGGGAGTGATTGGGTGTTTTGTTTTCTAAATAAAAGATCTTGTGTCTTGTTATGCACTTTAATTAGCACCTTCAGTTCTTGTTTCCACCTTACGCAAGAACTGATGAAACCTGTTGAACTTTATGTGAATCTTCCTGTTGACTTCAGTAGACAGCAGATGGATCCAAGATCTGTGCTGAGCTGACTTCCATATGTTTTAGCAAACACAATTCCACCTCCTCTCTCAAGGCTTTGCCTCGCTCACCTTCCTTACCTGCTGACCTCCCGGAGCATGCTGCTCTCCTTTCGAAGCTAGTTCAAGCAAGAGCTTCTTTTCTTCTCCACGCTTTAGCAAGATAACGCACGTTTGGCTAGAGCCCGTCTTTGCAAGCGTCGCTAAAAAGTAATTGCGTAAGGAGAAGTTTTGGCTTGGCCAGCATGGTTGCTAGCTCAGCTTCCTGAGTAAGCAAGCTTGGTGGATGCACTCCTCCCTCCCCACCCTCCTCCTCCTCCCAGGGGCAGAGCCCAGGTTCCAAGTTTCACACAGAGTAGCCAGCGAAGTTCAGCTTCTCTCTGGAAGCAGAAAGTAAACCAACAAGGGGACTGTGCCTGAGTGCAAGAAGCTTAACAGGAACGCGGTGCTCTTGTTCCAAGAGGCTGCTGCCACTCGTCAGGCTGTTGTTTATATTTACAGCTTTTCCATGTTTATATTTATGGCTTTCCTGACATCCCTGCTGAGCAAAATGCAGCCTCTGCAAACAGAACCTCATCCTTGCTGGGTGTTAGACAGGCTGTGAGTAGTACCCGAGTGCCACCTGAAGAGATTGGAGGCTGCAGAGCCACTTCTCCTGCCTGTGGTGAGGCGCACACCGGCACTTCCCACAGGCATCATATCTAGAGGTGCTCTGGAGAGTGTTGGTGAACTGGCTCCCTGTGCACTAGTGGCCTCGGTCTCCATTTGGGGCTCCGAGTCAGAGGAGAACTGGAGGGATGTGCTGGAGGGACGCTCGCATACCAGACATTCCTTATCATAAAGATGAAGAGGGGTGAGAGCTTTCCAGGGTAGGGGGAATAATGGGAGGGTTGTTCCTTTTCCTTCAGTTCGCCGATTTAAATTGTAAATAATGTTACAAACCAGCCCTGGCACTTTACTGTTTCTTAGCTGAAGCATCTGATTTCTACTAGTATATAGTAGAAAAGGGGGAGGGCAAAGGAAAATTATAAGTCCCTACTAATTTAAAATCAATCCCTTTTCATAACTTCATAGTTATATTAACCACAGGTAGGTGATGTTAGTGCCATTGGCACCCTGTGATCTTACCTTTGTGATGGTATAAAACTGTTTCCTTTCCCTTTTCACTACCATAAACGGTTGTCAGCACCATGATGTTTAAAGGCTGTACAATGGCATGTGTCTCGTAGGGCCAGCAGGACCAGTTCCCTGCTATCACAGCATCTAATACAATCAAGCTCGCTCTTAAAATTAGCTACATACAGTCTTCTGGTCTTCTGTGTAAGAGGCCATTCATTCCACTGGGGGTAGAAGTTGACTCATTTCCAGCCTGAGTGTTTTGCAAGACAGAATCACAGAAGGGCTGAGACTGGCAGGAACCTCTGGAGATCATCTGGTCCAGCCCCCCTGCTCAAGCAGGGCCACCTAGAGCCGGTTGTGCAGGACCATGTCCAGATTTTTTTTGAGCATCTACAAGGAGGGAAGCTCCACCACCTCTCTGGGCAACCTGTGCTACTGCTTGGTCACCCACTCAGTGAAAACGTGTTTCCTAATGTTCAGAGGGAACTTGCTGTGTTTCTGTTTGTGCCCATTGCCTCTGGTCCTGTCACTGGGCACAACTGGGAAGAGCCTGGCTCTGTCCTCCTTGCAACTTCCCCTCAGGTATTTATATATATTGATGAGAACCCCCCTGAGCCTTCTCTCAGCCTCTCCTCACAGGAGAGATGCTCCAGTCCCTTAATCATCTTTGTGGCCCTGCACTGGTGTCACTCCAGTAAGTCCAGGTCTTTCTTCTACTGGGGAGCCCAGAACTGGACACAACACTCCAGCTGTGGCCTCACCAGTGCTGAGCAGAGGGGAGGGATCACCTCCCTTGACCTGCTGCCAGCTCCCCTCCTAACATAGCCCAGAATAAAAGCGCTGCGTGAAAGGCAGTTTACACCCATTCGTTCTTGTGCTGGCGTTTCCTAGAGCTTGAGAAGCATCAGGCTTTAAACTGGCCTGATAGGAAGTATAAACAGCCATAGCTCTGCTCCTTCTGCTAGACTAAACAAACTGAGCTTTCCTAGTCTGCCCTTGTTTGATAATATTCACCGCTTCCCAGTTCTCCCAGTAACCCTTTTATGGGTCCGTTCCAGTTTGAATTTCTCTTCCCTAAATGCAGTACTGAGTTTTCCAGGTGGAGTCTCAGCAGTTCTTTACAATGTCATCTCTGCCGCCTCTTTCACTGTAGGAAATAACTGAATGGTAACAACCCCAACTATGTACATTTTCATCCTGGCATTGCTTGGTGAATCCAGGTTGAATGCCCCCAGCCCTGCTCTCCCCAGTATAAACCAATTTAGGGAAGTATATGAGGCAGTGGTGGAGTGTTCCCTGAGGTGCAGAAGGGATGGCATACAGATAATTAACAGCAGTAGCAATAAAAATGTAAATAAACCCATCGTGTATCATTCTTTCCCCTGGCAGCTGAGGAAGGTGAGCTCAGAGCACACAACGAGCTGTCGGAGGAGGACAGAACTATTGCCTGTACCTGAGGTAGGATTGCAGGGATGTTAAATTCCCTGCTAGAAACCCAATCCCTCTGGAGATGACAGCAAAATTCACTTTGAATTCAGTAAAAACTTCAGTCAGACTTCCAGGGCATAGCGCAATGTATCTGAGCAATAATACAGAGAATTATTCGTGCTACTTTTCCCCCCTTCTTTGCATCCCAGCAGTTCCCTGGCTCTAGCTGCGTTAGTCTGCTTCTAAGCTCATTTATTTCTATTAATACGACTTTTCATTTGCAGGGAGCAATGACCATTAAAGTTCCCACAGTCATTTGAAACTGTTTCTTCCTGCTAAGTGATAGGAGATGGGGACCAGAGCTCCCTGCCGGCTGTTCCTCAGCGAATGAAGCAAAGGGATTATCCTCTGCAGAACGGCCCTGGAGTGGAGTTCAGCTTGAGCAGCTCCTCTCCCAGGCGAGTCAGTGGCACCTGCTGGGCTGAATATTGGGCTGAAGTTCCTAAAAGACTGTTGCAATATTGTAGCAGAGGCAGGGAGAAAAATGTCCGATCTGATCAGTGAAATTGCATTTGATGTTTTCTGCCCCCCACAGCAACGAACGTTTCAGCGTGACGGAGACACCACCGCGCCTGCCTCGGGACGCTTGTTGTAATTGTTCACCTCTGATCCCAGAGCGTGATCTACTCCCAGGCACCCAGGGTAGGTGTGGAGGAAGGGGCGTCCAGGTAAAGCCAAGCAGCTCATGCAAAACACGCATAAATTTACAAGAACAGATTTAGCCTGCTCGCCACTGAAGGAGCCTGAAAAGCCAAGTCTGTGCAGAGCCCAGGTAGGTTTAAGCTGCAGTGCCTGCTCAAAGCAATACGCTGCGCAGGAATCAAAACACGCCGCTGTCAGCCACCTCACGTAGCTTTGAGCAGCATCTGTCAGGCAGGGTCAGGTTTAGGTGCGTGTATTCTGCATTTAGTCCTAACACTGACAATTGAAGCTACTTTTCTTTCTGGGTGTGAGAAGAGCATCTGTCACCACAGCCCCTTTCTGGGCCCAGAGTGTTGCCAGAAATATGCTGGACATAGAGGATGGTTTTCCTGCCTCCAGCATAGCTTTGGAGACAGTCAAAACAGATCTCTGATAAGACAGAGGTGGCAAACATCCAGCCTGACTAATGTCCAGCAGGAATTTAGAGCAAAAAGGAAACGAAAAAGCAGCCTGAAAAGTGCCCTCAAGTCCTGCTCTCACGTACTCTGCTGGAAATTCAACATACCTGTCCAGTGGGGTTACTTGCAAAGCCTAGTGGTGTAGGAGGGACAGAAGTTTGGTTCCAAGTGTACAATTATGGACAGGCACTTGCTTCCTTAGCGTTTTATTTAATGAAAAATACAAGTTTGTGTGCATAAAAGGACACTCATTTGTGCCCTGTCACAAACATAAAGTCGTATTTTATCCCATCCCACCAATATGAATTATTTCTCCCTTCTAGAATGTCCAGGCCTCCTTCCTATATACCAAATGCTCTTTAAAAAAACCCCAA
>WEIS01090656.1:0-17078 GCA_013389965.1 Todus mexicanus
ATTAAGATAGCCATGAACTATCTGGGCTGGTTTTTATGACTAAAGCCATTTATGTACGTTTCTCCACTTTAAATCTTCCTCCCCCTAACAACTGACACCACTGAGCAGGCATGGGCTACTAGATTAAGTGGTTGAAAACCATAGTCTTTAGCACTGCCTTGAATAGAAAATCCCACTTGATTTAAACGCTTACAGTTGCCTATTCATAACTGTTAGCATAAGAGTAGTTACTTGAGACTACCCCTCTCTTTAAAAGAAGATGCCCTTATTAAGGCATTTGGAAGACAGTACGGCCTTTTCTGTCCTCTCTCAGGTTTTGCACAGCCAAATCCTGACCTACATTACGTCACCTAACCTTGAATTTGATGTAGACCAGGGTGAAATCTGGCTTATCGCCTGTTTTATAAACATGGAAGGCCTGAGAGCATTTTCCCTTCTCAAAACTCGGCTGATGTCACTGTATTCTGTGTGTATTACTCATATCAGAGGCTTCTGCAAAGAAACTCGATGCCCAAGAAAACTATAGGACACAATCTACCAGCCACTGAAACCATCCTCTGTTGGGCAGTGCTAACAAAGTTCACGAGTAAAACGGAGAGGCTGTTATCACTGTCAGTCACTCTCACTCTCACTCTCACTCTCACTCTCACTCTCACTCTCACTTTCACTACCACAATGCAGTCGATATTCAGCAGAAAGTTTGTCTTCCCTTTTGGATTCTTGAATTATTTTTAAAAATACCAAATGGGCGTTTAATACAATGTATTTTTATTAACGGATGCCAGATTTTAGTTGCCTCTGGAATAATGATGAGATACATCTAAACCTTCAGTGGCAAAAAAACTGTCAACAAAAATGGCTGAAGTAACTTGGCAAAGTTTTCTTCACTCCTCTGTCTGAGAAAGGAGGAGGTATATACATGATAGAGGAGACAAGAACATGGTCGTGAAAACCCAGAGTGTGTTGTCCTGGAGATCCCGACACAGGGATCAAAAGGCCAGTCGATGACAAGTCTCCATAGGTGGCTGAGAAAGCATTTTTCACAGTTACTGTTCACAAGTTTGGCTCAAGCTGACACAATCAGAGCCATGGATGCTCAGCAAGGCGTGCAGCACAGGCTGGCTAAGCCTCTTCTGCTCCCAGTGTTCGGAGACTGTTCTAGCAACTGATGGCAAATTCTTTGGGTATCACCAAGAGGACGCTGTGGCAATGCCCATGCAGAGAAATTATCTCACCCATGGGTTTGTCCCTCTGGGTTTAGCTGGAGGCCGGCAAGGGCAACATGGAAAATTCAATTATAAAGAATCTTCTGATCTCCCTCAGGCAGTCAGAACAGAACTACTGAGGAAGGATATGGACTAAAACTGAAATATAACAAAACAAAAGCATTTATGTCCCAGTCTGGCACAGCTACATTTCTAGTTACTTTGGCAAGGAAGGCCATCCCAGTAATCTCAGCTATACCTCGGTCCTTGCAGGCTGTGGCAGTGGGGGCCTGTGCCCTACCACCAGTTTAGGGCAGGGCAGAGGTAAAGGGACCCCATCCATAGAGTAAATTGAGGAGTTGCTGCCAACCTAGTGCCTCCTCTCTCCATGCTGGTGTTGGACTTTTTGAGCTCCTCTGAACAGCCCACCATCTACTGTCCCTGACCCAGGAGGTCCTCCCAGCTAGGACTTTCCCACCACAGGAATCCTCTGTGCATTAATGCAAAATATTGCACTTTGGCAAACAAAACACCACAATTTTTTCATCATTATTTACTCTGAAACATGTGCTTTGGCAAGGACATCCCCTTTATTTCTGTGAAATCCAAATGAAGAAACAGAAGATAAATGAGTTTGTCTAATACTGCAGCACAGTTTAGAAATAAGGTCTAGTCTACCCTCTGATGCAAGACTGCACCATTTTTAAACCTTGGCTAGAGATGCTATATTGTCAAATATGAATACACAAAGGTCATTAGAGTTCAGTCTGATTTTTTTCTCTTTTCTAGCAGCTATTTAGATTAGCACTTGAAAAAATTTACTGCTTTATCCTCAAATTATGTTTACATTTGAGCATAGAATTTCAGCATGGGCAGGGGAGGAGAGCATATTTTCTTCATTGCCAGCCATCGATGCTTTTTCAAAATGCTTATTTCTCAGAAAACTTCCACAAACTTTCCATTGTGATCAAGGAACACTTAAACCACTTAGGAGCTGACATGACTGCACAGTAGGTCACTCTCACCACATAAGAATATTTAGCCAGAAAGAATAAGGGGGAGGATTATAACTCCATCTTTGGTACTCCAGACATGTCAGCCCCAAGAGCTGCGACTGTATAATCTGTCCTTCAGTGTATTTACATTCCTGAAAATGCAGGCAGTTTAAGATGTGTTTTAAGCAATTTGTTGGAATGTAGTAAAAGGAAAATCTTTTAATGGATCTACTGTGGTAATTCCTATTTATTTTATCTTCCATTTTCTTTTTTTTTTTCAGAATTGTGAACGTTGATGTTGAGACAGAAACAGGACTTTATTGGGACTGCCAGTGGTTCAAAGATGAAAAGGTCTCAAGAGGCTTTTTGTTATCAAATTCCACTTACCCTCCCTGTTGTAACTTTCATCACAGCTGAAGGGACGGTGCCAAAGTCTGACCTCATTTTGGAAAGTGCCAGGATACACCACTGGAGTTGCAACAGAAGAAAGAAAGTGGGAAGGAGACAGAATTCAGTGCAGGCTGTGGCCTGGGAGAAGGGGAAAAGGCTGAGGGAGAAAGAAAATGACTTAGTGTTGCTTCCCTAACCTTCCCCAAAGTTGCTGGGCAGGTGGGAGACATGAGGCCATTCCCACTCTTTGCAACAAGTGTTTTTCAGACCATTTTTCTTGCCAAATGGGAAAAAAAGAAGAGTTCCCACCAAATCCCTGCAAAGTTTACCCTCTGTTTCCTGCCAGCTCCCTCCTCTTCTCTAAAGCAGACAAGAGCAGCTGAGCAGGTAGCACACTGCTGTCTCCCAGAGCATCTCAGAACTGGACGAGTCTTATGTTTCTTTGCCTCACTTTCAGCCCAGTGTCTTTCCCACTGTTTACGTGTCGCTCTTTGGAAAACAAGCTTTGGGAACCAGGAACCACTATTTACTATGCTTTTGACAAGTGTGTAGAGCAATGAGAATCCCCATATCTATATTTGTGTGCAACCACAATAATGATGCTAATAATAGTATCTGCACGACCAGCTTATAAGACAGCACCTTCAGGACTGACAAGAAAGTTTTGTTGCTTGCAGTGTTGGATTCCAACAGGGAACTCTTCAGAAGGTCTGGTTTACCAAGTGTAGACGCTCACCATTATCTTAAGGTCAGACTCTTCTAGCTCTCCACTTAGGTTTTGCCCAAGATGGAATATCTCAGATTACTAATCATTTTAGAAAATGATGTCTTATTATGTTTGTTCCTCAGTTTTTCCTGATTGTGCAATGGAAATAAGACTTGCTTATTCCACTGTGATTTCTCAAAGTACTTTCAGTGACTCCAGCAAAGGCCATTTGCGAACAAGACATTATTAATATTGTGAAATGTTGAATAATCAACATGTGCCAGCTGTTACCACATAAACTTGTGTCGCTGGGCCCCTTTATACTTGATAGGTCTGTCAAGTTAAAGGTGAGGTGAACTCAGAGAGCAATAGTTATTGAATAACATATACATGAAGACTCTTACTTGGTAAAAGGAGAGACATTTTAGATTAGCCCACTATAGCAGAAGAGTCTGGTAACTGGAAATGACGATGTCCACACATGGAATCACTCAGGGATAGTTATTTCTGGAAGAACTACTCCTTGAGGGCTAGTCTGGATGCCTACATGAAGCCCCTGATTAATGTAGGACATCACAGGGTAGAGCATCCTGAAAACAACTACCTTGCAGGCACCAAGCCAGTGGTGAACATTGTGCTCCACTTCATTGAAAATAAAGCTATTCTTCTTTTATTGAAAAATCATGGGCAGTTCTGCAAGAGATTTTCTGCTTCTATTTTGGATTCTGTAGGAATGGAGATACAACAAATGTGCAGCTCACCTTCTTCAGAGGTGGCCAGAAGCAGAGGAAGAGAGGACTCTCAAGCAGATGAGCATAACACCTCCTGCAGCACTTGCCTGAAGCTCTTGCTGGTTGTAGCTCAGGGAGTTCCTGCTCTCTTTAACACAACTTTTTTGTATCTTCATGTTTACCAGCTCCTGAAGGAATTTTCCTTCACAGCTTTGTTTAAACATTTTTGAGTAAATTTATACTTTTTGCTAACACCCCAACATATGTATCATCACTTCATTCGATGTCCTCTGTTTTATAGGTGGTGGAGACAGGATAAAAATGCCCAGTTCTCTCCTCAAAGTGCTCAGGTAAACTTGAACACAGACAGATTCCTGTATTTCCTAGGGGAAAACCTCCGCCTTGTATTCTTATGCCCACAAACTACAGGACACAGCTCGAAACAGAATCAGTTTTTCTCCAAGCCAGACTTACTTGTAATCACTGGAAATTTTTCACTGCACTTTAAAGTAAGCTCTTACCTGCTACCATCATTTTTCCCACTAAGTGCATGGAATTAGCCATATAATTTGTCAAGAAACATAAATAATAGTAAGAGGTATTTGGTATCTAAAATGGGTTTATATCCCATGTTTCCTCCTACAAAATTTACATGCTACTTCGTATTTGAGTACCTGACAGACTGGGCTTGTTTAAGGCAGCACCCAGAGAGAGACAAGCATCTTTTGTTTGGTGCTTATCTTCATGCTCTTGCTCTCTCTCCACCCCTCTCTCTTGCTTGAGATAAGTTCACAGCTAATCATGAGAGATGTCAGATAAACTTTCTGTGAATTGAAATCCTGTGAGGCTGAAAGGAGCACTGTTGTTCCTTTCTCAAGCAGGTATTGTATTTATACAGCCAAGCGAACAGGCGATGCAAAAAAGATAATTCCCTCAAAACTTGGCCAGTAAAATCCCCATAGAAAGATAAATGATATTTCTTTTTCTATTGATGTAAAGCCAGCAACGTGCCCCTGGTGCAAAGCAACTATTATAATCTGCTTCTCTGGCCTTGCGAATGCCTCAGGTTTTGGTCTGAAGCATCCAGGCATCCCTTACCCACCAACTGGTAGCTAAACAGTCACCGAGAGAGCCTGCAATGGGGTGGCAGCCCTGGCAGCCCTGTGCTGGTTTCACTATGGGCAGCTCACAAAGTTATCTAACACCATCAGCTGCTCCTGTATGAATTATCTCAAATACATTGGAGCCCAGCTGTAACCTCGATATAGTAACCCGCTTCTACATCACCTTGGGAGTGAGGTCTATCCCTGTCCTTTATATAATGCTAGACTTCTTCTAGGGCCACAAACAGTTAAAGGAGGGCTGATGCTAATGTTTCACTCAGTGACGCCTCTCTAAACAGTCCCACTCCACTGAAACTGATGAGTTTTGATATTATTGTTTGGTGCACAACAATGATCTCTGGTTAATTAGTAATACGTGTGTTTCTCCTCCACATGTTGGCTCAATTTGACTGAATAGCGAGGGATTATTTAAATAAGAGACAGAAAGATGAAAGACAGCCCTGGTTTTGTGGGAACTCGTGGGTATCCCAGCAGTGATTCTCTGTTCATAATGAGTAGTGATGGGGTGTTATTACACCTAAGCCCTCCCTGTGCCAGCCACGTACACAGAAACACAGCAAAAGGGTTATGGCTTAGGTCTGCACGGTCAACGAGTACAGCTACATGGGAAAAGTAGAATTGCTGGGGGAAAGGTAACACTCAAACCAGCTTCGCATTTGCCCTGGGCTGTTGTTTGCTCCAGCTTTGATGCACTAAGTCATATCATTGCAGTTTCCAGCTCCATGGCTTCACATGTTGCTGTCATTTCTTTATGGCCTTGTCTGCCTTTCAGCAGCCACTTATTTCACAATGCCAAATTCCTGTAAGCCTCACTAAAGTCAAAGCAGGTTCTTCCAGCATAAAACGATGCCAAGTCTCTACTCAACCACAGACAAGGATTCAGACCCTTATTGATCTTAAACTGTCCTTATCTCAGTACTTGTCCAAGTGTTGGAAAAAGCTGCAGGCTGTTGTTCTCTGAGGGTAGATAGAGATACTGCTTGGCCAGATACCATCCCCAGCTTCCCTGAGATCAAAGTAAGCAGCAGGACTGAAAATATAAATATGGTCATATTAAGCAATGTGAGGAAAGACTGCCGAGATCAAACCTAGCCCTGCACTGAGCACCAAGCCCTCCTCATTCATGGGCCGATGGGATTTCACTCAGGTTCTCCACAAGAGGCTGACTGCTGCTGCACGTCTTGCAATGCAGCTGCAGCTGAAGTCGCTCTATGAGCAGAGGCTGCATGAGCCACGCACAGCATCTTCATTTGGAGCTGCTCCATGATGCTCTGACCACAGCATTTTCAACTTGTACAACCGTACATAATAGAATCACAGAATTATAGAATCACAGAATTATAGAATCACAGAATGTTTTGTGTTGAAAGGGACCTTTAAGGGTTATCTAGTCATTAAGCAGGGACGTCTTGAACTCGATCGTGTTGCTCAGAGACCCATCAAGCCTGTAATAACCACTGCTTAGGCATATTCCGGAGTTATTATGCTACGTCACTTTATTTAGGATGCTGTCCCATAACCAAGAGAGAGTAGGTTAGAAATGTGACATCTGTTTTTGATTTATCTAGAAAATCATCTCTTGCTACGTAGACTTACTATTCCCAGCTGACACAGTGTGATGGGGTGAGGCTGCTGGGATAAAATACTCAGATTGGGTTGGAACTGTCTTTAGCAGCCAGTTCCTGAGAGGTGCAGAGCACCTGCCTGTCCCATCAAAACCAGAGTGCATTGAGTATCTTGGCACACCCAAGAGCACCAGAGGACCAGATCCTCTCATGCTCCTTGGGTGTAACTCCCCCCACCCCCGACTGGTGCTAGCCCAAATCTGCCCCTAGATACGCAATGCCAACAAGCTTCCAGTCAAGCGTTACTCATTAAAGGCTTGTCCCTTCTCTATCTGACCACACTTGAGACTCGGAGCTAGCATACAGAGAGGGATCCTATTTATAACACATTGTTTAATATGGCTAATTTAAAAACGGCATTTGTCAGCGAAAGCAGTAATTTTTTCAAGACGCTCACAGAGGACTCCTGAGCAAATAGCTCTGAAAATTACAGGCCTATAAACCTCACTTTGACTCAAGTAACTTGACAATGTTCGTTGCAGAACTATTTGGGGATGGCTATTTAAACACAGCGAGCAGTTCATTATCATTTGTGTTTTCCTGCTAAGCTTTCACTCTTTTGTTAAACCCACTTCAGTCCGGGATTGAGACATTCACAAACCTGCCAGGTCACTCCTGCTTATCTTTCCCATGACACCCCCCGTCTCCCAACGAGCCCAGGGCCATGTCAGTGCATTTCCACATAAAGCAATTCTTCTGGCTGAGCGGAGGCATTTCCCCCGCGCCTCTTTTCGGGGCTGGTAGCCCGGTTTCAGCGCAGACAGTATGACAGATGCGGGGTGCGTTTCCCAAGCAGAAAAGAGATGGAGGCTATGGGCTGAATGTTAAACGTACCATACACCCAATGTAAAAACAGACCATACATGCTTACGAGATTTATACTAATGCTTACTTTCTCTGGCTGGTCAAAGGTTCAGGCGCTTATAATAGTTTCCCAAGGCACGTTGACTGTGACAGATTTTAAAGAAGAGACTCCTGAAGGAGTTCAAGGCATAAATTGAATTACAGTATGCTTGGCCTGTGGTTGCTAGGGAGATCCCAGAGCCGAGGAGAAAGTTCCTGGTGATTTTTCACTGTTGTTTGAAGGCTGTGAAATTAAGGCTTTGTGCGGTGCTCACCGAGACAAGGCTGTGGTTAGCGTTCAGCATTGACATCAAGCCGGATTGGCCCGGAGGGGGCAAATTTTTATGAAACAGATATGACAAAGCAGCATTTTGATCAAGTCATCGTTTGCTTTTAAAAGGACCACTCTAGCTTTTATTCACACCGATTGATGGACGTTCCTATTTAAACACTTTCAGCTGCAGAGGCCTGAACCTCAGCCCAGGAGCCCAGGCTGCCCAGAGCTTTGGGAAGAGCATGGACTGGGATCAGGGCTTCACAGCTAATCCCTTTACCTCTGGCGTGGGTGGAAGCAAATTCCCAGCATTGAATCCACTGAACTTTAAGAGAATTCAAGTCTGGGGCTGTGTTTTGCAGACAGAGTCTAATTTCAGCTCATCACTTTGGCTTTTGCAAGACTCAGGACAGATGGATTTCAGCTCTTCGGGGTTGCACAGGCATCGGGGGGCTCTCAAAGAGGACAAGGATTTTTTCAAAAGGAGCCAGTGGCCGAGCAGTGACAAATGCGTTTTATTGAGGTACAATCATGCAGACCCACCTGCAATCCCCAAAACATTCTCCTCTGCTTGCACACAGCCACATGTAACCATCATCTGGACATGGACAAGCTTTCCATGGGCTGTGCTTTCCATGGGCTATGCTGCCAACAGCATTATCAAAGGCCAGTTTTGGCAGGAGGCAATCTAGAGTAGTGATCAAATGTGGCCCAGGGCAGTCTGACCTCCACTTTCTCCCTCCCAGGGGTACTCTGCTGAAATGGTCCCAAGTTGTCAGGAGGTACTAGGTCACTACTGTTTTCAGTACCTCCTTGCAACAGTGGGGCAATTACTATTTCCATCCCCAGACCATGGAAATGTATTTCCATGCTACAGAAAAGCCAGGGACTGAACAAATAAAACAAAGTTAAGGAAATGGTGTGCTCTCTTAGGGCTTCAGACAGCTGGGCCCATGTCCTAGCTCTGCCATGGGTTTCCTACATGAATTCAAACTGATCAAGGGCTTTATGCACAGTTCTAAATAACAAAGCATTGCGGGACAAACTCAGGCCCAGGACAACTGTTCAGGCACATGGCTTCATGGTTATCAGGCTGCCTTGTTGTGGGCCAAGTCTAACCTTAATTCTGGGAACACTTACCTCCTTGGATCATGCTGGGAAGACAGCATTCCATGGGAGTGACACAGCACCAAGTTTGGACTCCACAGCCTGTCACAGTCATTCAAGCATGCTTTGTTCTCTCGAATACACCCTCATGTCACATTCAAGGGTTTGGACCACACTATCTCAGAGTTATGCTATAAACAATACTACTGTTTTGGTCTCAGCTCAGCCCTCATATGATTCGAACACTGTGAGTTGTAAACTCACAGAAATTAGGTGTATTTAATAGGATTACACGCAGTTTAGAGGAGAGCCAAGGCAAATTGCTACAAAGTATAGCTAGGGTTAAGCAGTATGGATGGAAACCTCTCTATCCAACTTGTCTTCAGGAACAGAGATCATTAACCCCACCTTTTTTTTCTTTTTTCTTTTTTTTTTTTTTGGCAATATAAGCACAGTCACATTCCAAAAACATGATGTATAAAGCAGCTGAAAATATGGTACCTTCTGTTTGATATCTGGCCATAGGAGTGTTTCAGATAGACCTGGTCTTGGTATGGTTGACACGTGTGTGCTCTATGTGGTCTGGAGGGTATGCCCTGGGCATGTTGTGTGATAACCTCAGCCAATAGAGATACATTCTCCTTCTACCATCATCCTGCCTTTCAAAAGAGAAATGGGTTTTTATATACCCTGGGACAGGAAATTTTGTATGGGTTTAGATCGTTGTAGAGCATTTGTCCATACTATAAGACATTGAGTTTCTTTCAGGTAAGTCCTTCTTTCCACTTTGCAATTTTCATATGCTGCCAGTTTTGTGCAGGGAGTTGCTCATGGCAGCTTTTGAGGGCAAGGAACGATGGATGGCCATGTTTGCAAGAAAAACAGGTGCTGAAGGCAAGTCAAGACCAACCAACAAGTGAGGAGCCTAAATCCCAGAGCCACCCCTAGTACATCCAAGCTAGCTCCAAAAGCCTGTGCTCAACAGGACATGCTGAAGCTTTCTCAGCCCTATGTGCAAAGCGGATTGCTGCCAAATCACAGATACCAAGACCCTCTCTTGTGACTTTCTCATAAGGAGGTGAGAAAGAGAAAGGGTACAAGTGGAATAGGAGACTTGCAAAGCTGACTCTGCTCCTCCTTCTCTCACTGGAGAGATATTATGTAGAAGAAGGAGTGGCTGTTCCACAGATGTCAGACTTGCCCTTTCCCTTCCCTTCCTAGCCAGCTTTGTCTCTCCTCACAGCCGTGGGTTACTCCCGGTGCCAGCAGGCCCTTTCTCAGCTGCGGACACCAAGAACTTTTTTCTTGGGAAGGAGTCACCTTAACTGGGAAAGAGTCCCTCCCTTAGGGTAACACAACCCCCACACAGAGCCATACCTAGAGTGGCCTTGCTAAGGCAGTTTTCAGGGCTAGGAACCCATGGGTATTAGATCAGTTATAATGTCAGATGACTCCGATCAGCTATCGCTTGAGCTTAAGCAACACCAGTCAGCATGATAGGTAGTAGCCATAAATACTGGGAAGAGAACTGGGAGGAAAATAAAACACCAGCATTAAAGGAGGTATAAGTTTAACACACCCTCAGAGAAAACTTCATTTGCTTTGATTTTTTCTAAATCAATTTTTCTCTCATCCTTTGACCCCATCCCAGAGGGATTGATGCTGCCCCTTAGCTAACAAGACATTTGGCTTGTCACATTTGGCATTTGAGGCCCAGCTGGACTTGTCTTCATTTTATAAAATAGTAGGAGAACTTCACAAACACAAAAACCCTCCCAGAATGAACCCCTCTATTTCTTGTGTTGGCCTATTGTGCACAAAAATGTCATCTCTGTTTGCTGAGAGGAGCAAAGTAAGTGAATTACAGATGGGAAGAGCTTGCTTTCACTACAGCACTGTTTACTCCAAACCATTATGCAATGCAGATGAATGTCTTAGCGCAAGAGAGTCCAGAGGAGACCCTGAGATTACGGATTCTCAAAAAAAAAAAAAAAAAAAAAAAAAAAAAAAAAAAAAAAAAAAGGAAAGAAAAAAAAAAAGAAAAAATCTTGCATGAGGCAGAAATCCCTGAAAAAAACCCCTGTCCACACTTTGAAAAGTTGAACCTACCAGTAAAAGCAAGGAAACCTATTGGAAATAAAGCAAGCAGACAGAGACCTCTCTCAGGGTTAAACCCACACAATATTAGTGAGCTGCCTGATACATTAACTGGGGGAAGCACACAGAGTTCAGGTTTCACTGAGGTCTTGGTTTGCCAGGACCCACAGCCTTGCTCTGTTCCTCGGTACAAATCATTAGTAATACCAACTGGATTAAATAGACACAATAAAACAGGCTTTGCTCTTGTCCATAAGTCCAAAGTCTCCTGCAGAGCTCGGCACTCAGAGCCTGCTGAGAACGTGCTCAAAAACAGGTGAACCTCTTCAAATGCTCAAATGCATCAATAGGTGTACCACAGCAGTATCCACTTCTGCCTTTCAAGATCATTCATACACAGACATTTCTCCTCAGGACAGGTTGATGTTGGTAATGTGTATTTCACCAGCAAATGCATAATCACCCTTTGATTTTTCATCTTTCTATGACCATACACCTGCCACTGGCTGCAATATATCTGTCAGCACCAAGCTGTCAAACCATCCTGCACTCCCTCTGACTTTGCTCCTGAGCCAGGTTCCCCCAGTGTTGGTTATAAGTTATCAGCTGCATGTCTCAAAAGCACAGGTACCTTACACATGCGAGTGATCAAAAATTTTCTGTGGAAGAATTTGTCTTGTCTGGAGGTGAAAAATAGTGAGTGGTGTTTTGCTAGGAATATGTATATGCACACACATATATACGTGTGTGTATGTTTAAAATTTTTAACCATTTACAATATTTCGCTTCTTTAGTGTTTCTGATCAATACCCACCGAACATTTTTGGGGAAAATCCTTCCCCAGAGCAACAACTGTATTGATGAGCAACTCCCAGCCACAGCAGATTCTTCACCTCCCAACAGAGGAAGCAAAAGCAGAAGATGAGCAAAGGGTCAAAGGTAGGAGCTGCAGACTATGACCAACACCACCTTAGCACCTCAGTCCTCAAGCCCATTACTCACTGTGTGGCAAAACCTTGCCCACGAGGGCCATGCACTGGTCCAGACATGGTGAACTCCACTGGCTGCTCCACCAACCTGCACAGCAACTGCTTTGGTATGAACTGCTGCCCACCTCGCTGCTATAGACCTTGGACAAATCTCTGCTTTTGGCCTCCCCGTTACACAGGTGGAGAAAGATTCTGTTACACTCTACTGGGAACAGCTCGTGGCTCAGTTTCTCAGTGCTGCAACACCTTTATCTTGCTTTCATTAATTTCTAATCTACCCCTTCTCCCATTCTGCATGACTCTGGATGGGGAAACATCTGCAAATAAAGAAGGGATTTGCTCTTGTCTCTTGAAAGGCAACCCCTCATTTATTTTCTCTTTTGTTTGTTATTGTTGTCATTAAAAGAGACAGATGCCACGTATTTACGTTTTCTGATCCAAAGCACACTGGGGATAATGGAACAACTTCCATTCATTCCTGCCCTCACTGGACAAGTGGTAAATACCTACAAACTTCACTCCTTAATTTATATAATTCCTTTTTTAAAATCACTGGGTTAGTCCATGCAAAAAAAGTGAACACTATATAATGCACCAGGGTTTCTATATTTTCCCTTTGGGCATCTTTATCTAGAATGTAAAAGCCATTATTAAGTAATGCTTTCACTTTATTTTATGTTTTAAAATAATGAAGTCTAATAAAATTGATTTCCAAAGCCATTCAGTTTTAAATGTAATAAATCAAGCTGTAGAGAGATACTGTGTCTGCATGTCTATGTATGCCAAATGTCACTAAAATTAATACTTTGAATGTTTTACACTATTATAAAATGCGGGTTTATATTTTTTTTAAAGCCAGTTTGATTAATTGGTCCCCTAACAGAATACTCAGGCTGCTACTGTGACAAAATGTTTTGTGGGTTGACTGGCCGATGGATTATTATAAAAAGCTGAGTAATTAACTCTGTTGGGAGTCTTATATCAGGCACTGGGGTTCAAACTAAGCCATGATGACTTGGTGTTAGAAATGAACCAAATGCCAGAGAGGTAAATTCATACCTGGTGTAATCCACTACGCAGCCCACTGGAGTTACTGCAGGAAGGGGTTTTACTTATGCCTTATGTTTTCACTTGCACAGTGCAAAGGTTAAGGCTGTCAGGCCAGGCTGTTTGAAAGCTTAACGATTAAGTATTATCACTGTTTGCAGAGTCATTCTTCAAATGTTTTCGGCATAAAATGGTTTATTAAATGTCTGACAGATTTTCACTGAGAAATGCCAAGATGTGATTTCTCCCCTTCCTCACTGTTATTTTAATGCTTAGCACCTCTGGAAGCAAGGGGAGAGAAAGAGAAGAAAATCCCCAAGATAAATAAAGCCTGATACTCAAAACGCAGCTACTTTAGGAGGGATTCAGGCCCCATCAGAAGTTTTCACTGGGAAGGGCTGTGTGCACCAGGAGTCATCAGTTGGTACCACCAGCCTGCAAAAGAAACCCACGCAAGGCATCCTCATTTTAGGCTCTTTCTTGTGATCATCCGTGAGCTCTCCAGTGGGGCATGGCTCCTTTGCATTATGTTTCTTGGCATTTCCCTGATATATTTCAAACTTGAGGACATCTCTGACCTGTGTGCTGTGCTGCCTGGTCCATCACCTTGGGCTGAGGGAGCTGATGGAGCCAGACTTGTCTCCAACATGTGATGGAATTGCTGCATTCTGTATATGGCATTTTTGAAAAGGCTTTTGCAAGGATATCTAAGATTCTGAAATGCCAGCAACCTCAACACCGTTTGACCCTGTCCTATCATTAGATAAAGAAAACACTTCATGTTTCCCAGCAACAAATAATGATTTAAACTTTTAAGAACTCAGTAAAGAGAAAGAAGATATCTCTGCATCCCTAAATAATTCCCAGGAGAAGGGGTATCCAAAAGGAAGAACAACATAATGGAGAAAAGTGCGAAGAAATTAAATAGACCCTGGAGAAGCCTGAAATCTATTTTACAGATGTTTTTCTATTGTGTAAGGGAAGCACTTCTCCTAGAACAAGAAAAGGCAGCATATCATAGAGAGAGTAAAAGTTTATAACTGCAGTGGTGTAAAGATCCTGGGCCCAAAACTACACGTAAGTTAAGGTATTGCTCCCAGTCTTTGGAACAACATGGGGCGGTGGGGGAAGAAAGTGGGAAGTTTTTGATATCTGCTGCATACAGCAGAGAGGGAGAACCTGCTTATGGACTCCTGCATGGAGAAGTGGAATGTTAGTGAGAGATCCCTACGGTGCTAAGACAGCAGTAATGCTGGGGGCTAGCAAGCAGAGATGAGCGGAGGCTGAGCACAGCAAAGCAGGTAGCAGATATGGTACCCCCAGCTGAGGGTCTGACACCACAAAAAGCAATGACACGAAGCAGAGACTGTTTGTGAGCCCCATAGCCCCACCACTGAGTCCATGTCTTTCCTCTGGCACCTCTAGTTCTCAAAGTCTTGACACAGAGATGCAAGAGAAGAGGATGTTGCCAGGGCACGGGGTGCAGCATGGCCTCCCTTTTTGTCTGTTTTCTGTTTTTTTCATTTGTGATGTCTTAGATTTCATGAAGGTATAATGCCCCACGCTGACGTCCAGATTACCAGAGAATTACTGACATCCCACATGTCACTACTTGCTGCAAACTGTCACCGAGTGTTCATGAAGCAATAGCTTTCTACTAGTATAGATATTTGCTACAAACTACCAGGTGTTTGATCAGACTTTTAGCATTCAGACAGCATGTTAACCAGCAACCTTCCTTTCCTAATGTGGAGCACAAGATTTTTTCAGTATATTGGTTCCTCAAATGAATTCATCAGGACCCTTCAGCAATCAGGGCAAAGTGAGAGCCCCAGGGATTCAAATACTTGTTTCTTCTTTTTTTTAAAAAAAAGCTTCTAGACACAGGAAAGAAGCAGCAATGAACAACATACATTTTGAGATTTGTCGTGTAGCTTCCTCTTCTCTATGGAGTATTGTGCTACAGCTAGAATCACATTTTGGAGTGTATTTTCTTTAAAGATGGCTAATTCTGTATATTAAGACCCGAATCACAGAACTTTAAACAACAACTTGCAGCAACAGATAAATCAGCTTTACAGTGGCCAGTAAATGGACAAAACTTCTTCCAGGCAAAAAACTCCCTTATCACCAAAAGTACAAGCAGAATGCTGGATGCTACAAGGAGAAGAGGTCATGGCTACGGTTATTGAGAACACAGACGGTTAAACCCATTTTAGTAACTTTGTAACATCCATCTGAGACAGATTAAAGAAAACAATGATTTCTCATTCAAAAGCCTGTGTTTGTTAAGGGAGAGATGCTTCATCTTTTCTCAGAAGCATGCATCGCTAGGGTAATACTGTCTTCCTCTATTAGAATAAATTACTATGCAGCAAACATATGCTACTGCTAATTGCACTGGAAAAGAAGAAACCATCTACTGCCTTCTGTGGTTAACAAGTTGAAATGGATAAGGAAAATGAATTAGCTTCATAGTCACTTTTTCAGTTATGTCATGAAAGCGCAGATATTCGTGTTTGGTTTACAAAAGGAAAGAGACATTTAATTTAGAGGAATTATTTAATAAATTTGCCAATGCCCAAGAAAGAAGAAACAGCAAAGAGAGTAGGACATTTGATTATTTGCCTAGCTGGCACCATGCTAGCTAGAGAATTTTTACCATGTCCAGTCCCTGGTGTCAAAATCTATTGACGTACATTGATGTAAGTCTAGAATAGCCTGAGAGGCACATGGACTTTCTCCTCATTGACATGACTGTAAATAAGAGCAGACTCCCTACATGCCTGGACAGCTTCATCAGACTGAGTTACAGCTGCAACCACTGAAATCATAATGGGGTAGAGCAGTGTCCATGTTCCCCTCTGCTCATGGGTGCTAGAAGTGAAACCACACAGGAGGGTCTCAATCCATAGACCTAAAAGCTGCCTAAAAGATGACCCTCCGTGGTGGGATAATCCGCAGGGATAATACAGATCATCGTGCCCTCTGAGTCACCAGCAATAATGCTGGATGCCAAGAAATGCTGGTTCTTCTCCCCTTAGGTAGAGGAGGATGGAGCACATAGCACCTCCCTTTCCTTTCAGTGGGTTCCATGGATGCGCCTTACTTTGAACAGGGAGAGATTTCATTAAATAATCCTCAGATTGTAGAAAAGAGGATAATAAAGGGCTCTCACTTAATCTCCTTTGTCTAGGGGTTAAACCTTTGAGGGAAAAATATCTAAGAAGGTTTACTTAAAAAATTAAAGGGAGGATGGTCACTTCACCTGACAGAGACAAAACCCCAAAGTGCTGCAAATGTTGCCATTTGGAAAGGCACTTCAGTGCCTAAATCCCACGGAGTTATGTATAGACTGCTTGTGAAAAACCAGGTTTACTTAGCTATGAGAATTTTGTTACCTAAGAAGCATCCAGCCATTGTTTGGTAACAGCTTTACTCAGACCAAGATATATGAAAACTTACTGGTGTATCTCCCATTTTGCTTTCAAAATATGCAAATACAAAATAAGCATTCATATGTATACGTTCAAATCACTGTGAGCAGCAAGCACAGATGTTTGCCTTACAAATTTACAGGTTGATAATATTATCTCATGTTGAATGAACATAATTCAACTGGAACAGAGTCCAATCCACATATCAAATACAAGAGTTCTTGGAGTCACTCTTCTGAAACCAAGGGCTTTTCTCTTATTTATGCCAATATAGTCAAGATGAGAATCTGACCCACCCAGAGCATGGAGGAGTAAAAAATGAGATGCAAATCTTAGCTCATTTCACTGCTACATGGATGCAAATGCCACACACTATGTTATGTGAAGTAAAAGTGCTCAGACACTGTCCTGCCTTATCAGACCTCCGTACAAACACTGAATTTAGGAGCTGCACATTAACTCCCATGATTTATGCCACTTTCTCCACTCAAGTTTGCTGCCTTCCCCC
>WEIS01090661.1:0-10135 GCA_013389965.1 Todus mexicanus
AGCACACAGAATTGCAGCTGAAAATAAGAAAAGCACCACTGCTTCACACAGAGCATCGTCCTGTCATGATCGTATCTACCCACCACATGCAGAAAGCTGCTCACATAACCTGCCTCCAAGACAAAATTTCACTTGGTACAGCCTTGAAAAAAGCGAACTATCTCCAATCTGTCTGTAGCTCTCTGAATGGCAGCTCTGCCCTCAAGCGTATCGACTGGTCCCCCAGCCTGGCACATACACAAATCGTAAAGTGCCAGTAGAAAGACTGCAATATATATTATTCCCAAGATCAATACGAGCAATGATATGCAGCTACCAGCATGTTGACTAAAAGTTACTCCAGAAAAGTTCAATTCCTCTGTAAAGGCAACCTTTATTAAGGGTTCCCAAGCCAAGATAACCCTTCCTTGGAAATTAAGGACACATGATGAAAAAAAGTAGAAGATACTTTCCAAAGGGAGGAATCTCAAAAGGACTCCATCTTCCCCCATCACTGGCAAATTCTGTTCCCCACTGAGTCCCTGAAGAATTCCATCACTCACCCTAGAAAGCTGTACTGAAAATGGGGAGGCAGGGGGAAGAGAAAGGAAAAAACCAAACTGTTTTGGAATTTTCACTCATTCAAACACATTTTTCCCTGGCGGAGTTATTACTAGTTGAACTGTAGAAGCTGAAGCCTCAATGGGGAGGAAGGATCATTTTTTACTAGCTTTTTCTTTCAATGGGCCTTTGAAGTAGCAGGATACGAGTGTACAAAGAGTAGAAGTCACAGTAAAAATGAAGTCAGAAACACCTCTGCAACATGCATGTTGCTATACAAAAAGACTAAACTAATTGTCACTAATACCTTCATCTACATTTCTTGTCCTGCAGAGGAATACCTTCCATGTTTACAAGACTTTATAAAGCTACAGGACTAAAACTGATAAAAGTAATACATGTTTATCTTATTACCTATAAAGCTTACAATATAATTTTGGCATAGTCTTTGACTCCTGAAAGAGACCACTCCCGTTTTCTATTTTCACTAAGGAAAATGACAAAGTCAGGACTCCAGTCTAGGAACTCCTGTGTTGTTTTTGAGTCTGTGCCAGGTGCTAGGAGGCCTTGGGGAGTCACTACATGTCATTTTCTCCACGCTATAATAGAGATTTAATAAAAATTTACTCAAGCCATTAGTTTTAATGCAAAAATACGAAAATCTAAAGTATGAAGCATTTAAGCTTGTATCTTAGTGCCAAGGAATTCCAAAGACTGGGACAGGCAAAGAGCAATAATAATAAATTGCAATAGGAAGTTCACTAGAGCAAACTAACCTTCTTTCAGTTAAAAATCAAGGAGCTACCTGCAAGATCCCCATAGGACCTGTACTTTTCATACATGACCTGGGAAAAGGGAATGAGTAGCAGAGTGATGATGTTCACATGCAATACTGAAATGCATGACATAATCCATCCTAGCCCCGACCGTAGAAAGGTGCACAGAACAGTAAAATGATACAAAGTGCCTGGACAACAAAATGGTAGGGGAAATTCAGGGAAGAGTAAGCGTACAAAGGAATACCCTCCGGAAAAACAAAAGCCTCCTTATATGTAGTGATGCCTTCTAAACTGGATAGCACCATGGTAGAAAAAAAAATGTAGTAAATACAGGCAGTTCTCCTAAGAAAATCATCTCAGCACAGTAGCAGAGACAACTAAGTGTCATAAAAACACTAGACAGGGAAAGGCAATGAAGAGTACATGACTATGCCAGCACACAAATTCATCATGTACTTGTACGTTAAATACTGTAATTCTGGTTGCCTTCCCTTAAAGTGGGATTAGAAGAACCAGAAAAGCTGCACCAAAGGGCAGCAGGAATGACCAGAAATGTGCGAACAGTAGCCATCTGGAAAAAATACTAAAAAGAATGCAGTATCTCAGTTAAGGAGGGAAAGGGTGTAAGCTGGAAAATGCACGGAAGCAAACGCCAGACTTTTAAAATCATGGAAAGTAAAACTACTGGGAAAGAGTTTTCACAATACAGAGTCTAAGAGACACTTGAATCACCAGGCAGTAGGTTTCAAACAAAAGGAAGTTCCTTTTCCATCTAATCAAACTGTGGGACTCGTCGTTACAGGATGTTGCAGAAGCCAAAAGTACAAATGGCTTTTAAAGCAAGATTACATAAATTAATGGCAAATATGTCCATCCATCTGTGCTTACTATGAGCACTAGTCCAGATGCAACTTCTGACTCAGAGAGGTCCCAAATTGCCAGGAGGTGGATGGTATATAAGAGTATCAGTTTATACAAATTTCAAAACTTCATGTGCACACCAATTATTATTTACAAGAAATACATAATAGTATGAACATAGGTGACAAATACTTGTGTCAAACAGAGATATCTGATAAGGTAGAACCTGCATCTAGCTAACACGAGAAGGCAACTTGCTAAGATCTGAAACTCATCAGCCAGAGTGTAAAAACAAAGTTTTGAGCAGAGTGGGTCATCAGCATTGGAACAGTAACGAATGGCTGGTTTATACTTTCAGTCAATTTTAATTTTTAATTTTTTTTACACTAAGACTTGGTACTCGTCTAAAAACACATAGCTTCAACCTACAATCCAGGGGTGGTCTAGGATCTAGTTTATACAGAAGGTCACTTCAGATGAGCACAACTCCATCTGGCTTCAATTTGTGACTAGATATAGGGCATGGGTGATCAAACTGGCATCTCCCAAGAGGCACGTGGTTCTTATCTTTCAAACACAGTCCTTGTAGAGGATAGACCATTGACATGTTGCCTGGAACTGCTGGCTACCTGGCAGAGAGCGGCAAGTAAGGCAAGCCTAGTCCTCTCCAGCCCTGTCATGGGAAGGCCAACTCTCCTGGTGCCTGCTCCTTTCTCCTCTCCCACAACAGCAAAGGAACCCACCACTGCAGACCAAGGTCTCCAGGAGAGCAGTCAGGAGCAGCAAATACATGTGGGGAATACAGATGAAAGAAAAAAAATGGAGGAGTGAGGATTGGAACTTGAGAGCTGCAGGTTTTTGCTTTATACAACAGCTTGACAAAATATATGAGTCTGACTCGTAGCTGTTCAAAGGTTCCCTCCTCACACCTCTCTGAAACCATTTTATTGTTAGGTGGTGGCACTAACTAAACTAAACTGTACTGACAATAATCTTGTCTAGATGTTTGTTACAAATTTGCAACATAAAGTAAAGCCATGCCAGATACCGTAGTAAAACACTTCTTGGTAGTTTATGGCTTTGAAAAGGTGTATTTCACTTTTCTGTCTGTTTGGTGAAGAAAGGATAGCTATCCCTGGTGCACTATGCCATCTCACTATAAAAGAAGACCTAAAATCATATATAACTTCAAAATTATTTTGATGAGCAAGTATAAGCCCCTCTATAGAGAAATAATTGATTTTAGTTTCTTAAACTTTTGCTAGCATC
The DNA here is from genome assembly GCA_013389965.1 of Todus mexicanus. NCBI lineage: Eukaryota > Metazoa > Chordata > Aves > Coraciiformes > Todidae > Todus > Todus mexicanus. The sequence goes on from WEIS01090661.1 coordinate 3,450, forward strand.
GGTCTTGTGGAGTGTACAAATGCTTTAAATCATCAAGCTGTCCTAGGGCAGGACTGTGCAATGGGTATATACACATACTAACTGTAAAACAGGCAACAGGGAGAGTGAAGAGGCAGCTGCACTGACTGTAGCACAAGTGACTACCCAGATTACAAAAACGGATCCAAGCCAGGAGCATTTCAAATTGTGACATTACTTACATATCCAACCACAACGTTCCTTTAAGAAGCAAATGAGATGCAATTAGAAGGACTTGCTACCGACTGTGTCATTGCTGGAAAAAAAAACCCCACTATTTTAACAGACTGCAAAAAACTGGCTTGTTTTCTATGTGCTCCACTCCAAACTGCAGTACTTTTTTCTCACAGGAGGGCTGAGGTTGGTAGGCACCTCTGGAGACCACCTTGTTCAGCCCCCTGCTCAGAGCTGGGTCATCCACAAGCAGGTTGGGTGACCAGCAGTTTGGTTTCAAATATCCCCAAGAATGGACACTCTACAACCTCTCTGTCAACTTGCTTCTCTATTTGAAAATTCTTGTGGTGGAAAAAGCATTTATCTTTGAATGAAATTTCTTGCATTTCAGCGTGCCCGCTGCCTCATCACTGGGCATCACTGAGAAGAGCCTGGCTCCCTCTTCTTCACTCCCTCCCCATCAGGTATCTGTGGACACTTGTATGGTCCCCTGGCATCTTCTCCTCTCCAGCACAAACTGCCCCAACTCTCTCAACCTCTCCCTGTATGACCTGAAAAGTTGAATCCACTGTTATGGAGAGTGCTACCGACTGGCTGATGTTCTGTCATACAAGAGGCCTAAAGGAAACACAAAAAACATTAAGCCAAACAGAGGTTTGATTAGCCAGCATCTATTTCACTAGGCACCATATAACATGCCAGCTGAAACTGAGTCAGTTTAAGATGTCCTTATCAACTGGCCACAGTTTCCTTTCTCACAGCACCAAGGCTGCATGCCAGCCGCCTGAACAACAGTGCAGCAACTGCTGGAACTGCAAGGGCCCGATGCCCTCAGCCGAGCACAGACCACACACTGTTCAAATATACCAGAAGCTGTTGAGGGAGCTTGGCATCCACAGCGAGGGTTAGCTGCTTGAACAGGACAGAGAGCAGAAGCAAGAAAGACACATTATTAACCAGCTAAAAACTCCTTTGGAAACCTTTCACATGTTGCATCCCTGGACTTTTTCCATGTTGCAGAGAACTTAAAACATATGAAGATTTCTGCCTCAAAATTAATACAGAGCGCATTTTTCATCTATTGCAATTCCATGTTACCACAACAGGTGGTTTAGTCTGTTGTTGTAACATTGACTTAATTCGACCAGAAACTTCAGGACTGTTCTAACCATATAGCCACAGCCCTCTGGGCTGGTGGGAGCCTAGCACACCAGAAGGTCAGCAAGCCACAGCGAGAGTATGCCCAGCAGAAACCTACAGCCTCTGCTACTTCACCAAGAATTTCAAGCTATCAACAGAACAGAGTGATATGAATCGGCAATATATTTATGTATATCAAAAACCCAAACACAAATCCCCAAGCAAATACATATAAACCCCTCAAGCCAGTTTATTGCATTTTGAAACACTTTACAGTCATCTGACAACACAACAATTCCTCCACTCTGTTAGGACCAAAAGGGAGAACAACCTCCTGAACTCCCTCATTGCCTTCACCTTTGTATCAATTTCACCATTATACTTGTCTTTGCCAAAACAAGGCAAGGCAGTCTCAAGCTCTACTCTCACAGCAGCACTGGGGCCACAAAGCAGCATCTCCTCAAATTTGTATGTCACTTGTACAGTCCAGAATGCCTTCATGGTCAAACTATGTGCTCTGAGCTGGTCTGGCCCTAAATTAATGTGAAAAACTAATCCTTAGTTATAAAATAGTTTTTATTTTTTTTTTTTTTTTTTTTTGTCAGGCCCTACTAATTACTCTACAGGTACAGCCTTCATCTGCTCGTTAGAGCACGATCCACACAACATACAGATAAACGCCCTACCTTCACATACAATAGCCATATAGACGTGCAGGCACACACATTTCTACCCGCTTCCTATTTATAACATCATGTGCTAACAAAAACACTCTCGAGTAGTTTTAAGTTAAATACCAAAGAACAAGAAATTCTTCCAAGCTCAAGCAGCTGTTACGTGCGTAAAAGCATTGCTGTTTTTGACAGCCGCTGCCCTTGAACAGCAAGCGAATTTGCTTTTGACCTGAAGCTTATGACTGCTGCTTACCAGCTAATTCTGGCACAAGCCTGCACTGAAAGTACGCTTGATCAGCTATCATTAACCAACAATCTTCAGAACTGGAAAGAGTTTACAAGGATTTAATGAGCACCAAATGGCTTTTTCAAAAGGCCACAAAGAGCAGCGTTAGTCCTCCTTTACTTGTGTCTAAGCAGCAAGTCGCAAATGTGGAAAACAAGAAGGGTATCTATAGCTAATGATTAGTCCATTCAGTAATAGCTGCAAAGTCAAGTAACTTCACTGTTCTGTTCACTGAAAACACCTTCATGTAGAGCAAAAAACACACCAATGATTAAAGACCTTGTATTGATATATTCTGGGTGAGTTTATTTCCAAAAAACACTTGCACTGTCCTTGGATTGTCCACAGACACTCCCTTACCGCAAAGTAAGAGAATACAGCAGCACAAGAGACAGGGAACCCCACAAGTATCCCACTGAAGAATTACCTAACGAACCTGTTCACAACAGTCCCAAACTGAATTTTGAACAGAAAAATGTGAAATGGAAATATCATGAATGCAAGTAAGTATCACAAAAGAGAATAACCTGGAGTACTGTATTCAGCTCTGGGGCTCTCAACATGTGCAGAAGATGGATCTGTTGAAGTAGGTTCAGAGGAGTGCCACAAAGATGATCAGCAGGCTGGAGCACCTCTTCTATGAGGACAGGCTGAGAGAGTTGGGGTTGTTCAGCCTGGAGAAGAGAAGGCTCCAGAGATCTTATTGTGGCCCTTCAGTACTTAAAGGTGATCTACGGGCAAGATGAGGAGGGACTCTTTATCAAGGAGTGTAGAGACAGGATGAGGGGGTAATGGTTTCAACCTGAAGAGATTTGGGTTAGGTATTAGGAAGAAACTCTTTATTGTGAGGGCAGTGACATATTTCAACAGGTTGTCCAGAGAAGTTGTGGATGTCCCCTCCCTGGAAGTGCTCAAGGCCAGGTTGGATGGGGCTTTGAGCACCCTCGTCTAGTGGAAGGTGTCCTTGCCCATGGCAAGGGGGTTAGAACTAGATGATCTTTAAGGTCCCTTCCAGCTCAAAACAATTCCATGATTCTGTGATCTAAGGGCAGGAAATAGCTGGCAACCTATTAAGAAATTAAGCGTCAGCTACAGAAAGGGGAAACATTGGTTACTGATGTTTTCAAACCAGTCACAATTAGTGATAGAACTAACCCAGAGAATTGAAGAAATTGTTGTTCAGACAGTCCTATGACTTGGCAGGATATCGCTTCCAAGGAATTTCAGCCCAAGAGGCCACTGGCAAGGGAAGATAACTCTTCCTCTCAAGCTGTACAGCTACGATGAGAAGCATCCTGCTTGATTTTTGAGCGGTATTGAATTGAGCCCGTTCTGCACAGAACAGACGGCATGGCACATCAAAGCAGCAATGTGGTCAGAAAATAATTGATTTCACTGATAGGAAAAAATGAAATTAATTACCCACTGTGTACTGAAATCACTGATGTGTACAAACAACAAGGCTATTGGTTCCTAATCTCCAGAACATCAACAACTCAAAACCTAACTGCAATTGCACAAGTTAAAAATGACTGGGAAAAAGCAAGCAGTAAACTACCCAGAATTTCATAGAGTTATCCTAATGCACCAGGGAACAGAGAGGAAACAGGGCAAGAAAAATGAGATAGTACTGAAATTCCCCATCTCAGACAGAGCCCCTGAAGCAGAATGAGTACTGGACCCTGTGCAAGGAGATGTGGCTGAGCGCGGACCTTCCTTACCACCAGCAGCCAGCAGTAAAAAGTAGCAAGCTGCAGCAGCGTTCATCGCAGAGGATGCCAGTCCAGCTCTCCCTTGAGACAGAGAGACCAAGAAAGTCTCTGGTGCTAATAAAACTCTTGAATAATGCAAAGGGATGGCCCACAAGAGTAAGAAATATAGCTAGTAAATTAGTTTTGAAGCTAAGAGCGGTGCTGCAGAGATGGGGGTGGGGGTGTGTGTGGGGGGGGGGTGTGTGTGTACCAATTTCATTTGGAGAAAATACTCTTTTTCCCTGTGCATGTTACATGGGATCACAGGGAGGGTAGACCAGCAAAGCTTCTGTATAAAACTATCACAAGGAATATCCATGAAGGACAGAAGAATGCATTTCTGATGGCAAGAATTGAGTCTTACACTGAATGTGGAAGCACAGATGAAAAAATGTTAACAAAAAACCAAAACCAAAACATAGCTAGGAAAGACTTCTCAAGCCACGTTCAAATTTTCACGGGCAAATTTTGGGATAACCAGTCCTTAAGTGTTAAACTGAGGCTGTAGTTTGGCAAACACTTTAAGCTGGCATAAATTTGCACTGCTGCTGAAAGAAAGTCTAACCATCTGCCAGTCCTCTGTGCCAGCACAAACATCCGAACGCTGAACCAGGAGCACTTCTTTTGCCAGTTAATTTTTCAGATGGATCGGTTCCCCAAACCAGTTCACAGGATGGCCATGTAAATACTTGTCCTGGCAAAGAAGAGTGACTACTTCTCCGGCAGCACCAGCCCAAAGTGCTCACTGAATTACAGCCTAAAACACAGAGGGTATGAAGAAGTTCCTAGCAGTCACTGGTGATGCTCCCCACTCTCAGACACTGTATATTTATACTACACTTCAAAACTACAATCAACACACAGCTGTCCCTTAGAAATCAGTATACTTTTTTAATTTTCTCTAGTAGGAGAACCTGCAAGAATCTCAGAAACGTTCACGTTTTCATTTTCACTGGCCATAAACAGAAACCTAGTGATAATCTAGTGATAATCCACAGTTATTTTTCCAGATGCTGCGCTTCTCAATCAAAAGATCATTTGCGTTAGAGACAACAGCCAACCTTTTGATTATTTGTTCCATTTGGGACCCAAAATGCTTGAACATGAGGAACAAATGAAACTGTATACATTGCATGTCAGGACTCTATCCCCACACGGATATAAGAACTGGGGGCTGCTGAGTATTCACAAATCACCATACAGTCCTTCACTGACCAGCACACTCATCTAGAAGAAAACAGCATTGCCAACAGAAATATTGCTATCAGGAAAAGAATCAATAAGGATGAGTAGCAATCATTTTCTATATCAAGGTCGAGTAACTCAAATTTGTTCTGGGAAACTGAGAAAGACCTGGCCACACCTTCACACAACTCAGTGACAAATTCAGACCCTTACAGTCATCCCTTAGGATGACCATCCATTAGTAACCTATTAGATCAGCAAGTTTTCTACCAAGAAATAATTTCAAGGCGTGATAGCATAACCAATTCCCAGAATTATACAGAAGGATCTCTGTAATCACGTATGTCACAAGCAAATTGAGGGGAAGCCCCACACTTTACAGGCATTCCTCAGCCTAGATCCTGAGGCACAGCTCTTGGGTCCTCTGATCAGAGTGGAACTCACCCAAGATGCAGCAAGAGCCTCACATCCACCTCTATACTCGCTTTCCTTCTACTGGTGTTTTGCCAACATCACCACTCTCCAGTACCTGATGGGTTGCTGAGTCCTTATTCTCTACCTTTTACTTTCGTGTCTTCTTATTGCCACATATGATCACAGTTATATTTTGCAGAATAAGATATGACAGAAGTAACAACCAGAAATCTTACTCAGGTCTCCTTTATGCTATTTCAAACAGCATCTACAAAACTCAGACTTAACCCATCCTTCTCCTATGATCCCTCTGCCCCCTCTCAGTGCTACAGGGCCACTAACAGCTTCAGCTCTTATCAGCTGATTGTTGCTCCTTAGTTACATTTCTCTTTCCTTGGTAACATTAATCCAGCACGACTGTAAGAAAGCTGCAACATAAATAAGTAGCCAGAGCACAGAGACTCTTCTTTCTAGTTTATAGAAAAGCTAACAGCAGGGTATGAGAAATCCACTCACTTTTAGAGGAGTATTTTCTAAAGGAGCATTACTAACTTGGAAAGAAGCTAATTTAAGAGGGCACAGTTGGACTAGTCTGAATCCAGAGTCTTCTGCATCTTCAGAAAACTCCAGGAAGTGGCAGTGCACAGCATCAGATTGAAAAGTGATGAGCATCCAGGCAATTATAGCAGCGGTTAAAGTACTTACAATCAGGTCAGTTTATTTTGAGATTGGAGGAGGGGAGAGAGAGTAAGAAATGCACAACTACGTAATTCAACAATTTCAAGAAAAAGCAAAAAAACAGACTTGCACAATGTGTAGCTAATAAAGCCAATTTTTAAGCAACTGTGGCAGAGAAACAGTGGGTGCCACTGGCCAACTGGTAGAGACAGGAGAGCATTCAAATGCAGCAATTTGAAGTGTACATCTTCTGACAGGTTACAAGGAGTGGGAATGAAGCAAAAACTAAAGGGATGTAACAGGCACTGTCAAAATGTCTATTCAATCTCCTACCAATAAAAGGCATAGGGTAGAGTTAGGAGGTGG
>WEIS01090675.1:0-20575 GCA_013389965.1 Todus mexicanus
AATCATCCCCTTGCAGCACTCAGGAGAGCCAGAGGTGCTGCTCAGGGGTCAACACGCAAACATGAATGGCAAGAGTAGCACAAGACCTACAACCTGCTGCCCAAAAAGGTGTTTTCCCCAGAACTGCTGAGCAGATGGCTGGGATGCAGAAAGCCTGCACTGGCAGCAGCAAGAGGGCAACAAGGCTGCCAACACTGCACATGCTGTTTCTCTTCATGTTATTCCAGCAGGAAGGAAGACGACAGCCACAGGATACCCAAAACAAGGAAGCAAAGACACTGCTAAGCCCCCTCACCTAAAACTCAGAAGGTGAACTGAGAAAGATGCCGAGGTGAAACATCACAGCGCCAACATCCAGGTAGTGTGACAGCCCTGTCCCAAAACCAGTTTGTCATCACCAGTCCAGAGAAGCCAAGAACACAGTGAGGAGGTAGTGGCTGGTGTCCCTCATCCTTCGTATCCCGCACAAATGTCCTGGCCAAGCTGTTTGGACCTGTCTTTGTACAGAGAGTACGAGCTTACTTAGAAAGGCAGTTAGAATGAAAATTACCTTCCCCTCCATTCCCACAAATAAAGTCGTGCTGGCTCCTCGCAGCAGGCAGCTATCCGAGGTTGGCCGTACATTCACGGCGCTTGCAGAGAACAGCACTAAGTCATCTGCATGAGGCTGAGCGTTGCCAGGACAAGAAAAATTCATTTACTTTGATTTTGAGTAAGATGGACTGCGATCTTTTTCTAATGGAGATTGTGGGAAATGGTGTCTCGAACAGCAAGAACTGGCTTCGCTGCCCAGGGAGATCACCTCACCCTAGTGCCATCTTTTATTCTGCTGACCTACCCTTTCCAGTCAAGGGTACAGCTCTGTGCACCCTCAGACATTAAATGAATAGTTTTCCACCTTTGCCAATGGAAAATTTGAAGCTCTCAAAAGGCCACGAACTCCTGCAAAAGGCACCGAGATGATTGTTAAATGCAGCTTGGCCTGAGCATTGGACGTGAAGGATCTTTACCAGCATTTTGTAATTCATACTGTATCTCTGCTTTGTATTATTAAGCCCCACTGGGAGCAACAGGTTCTTCTGTGGATATTTAAGTTGGTACTGACTGACTGGGTGGGGGTTCCTTGGTTTAAGCATTTTCAGCTGGGTTTCACAGATTTATTGAATATCTTCAGCTCCATCTGACCTCATGAAGCTGAGGCTTGGATTTTAAGAAATTCAGGTCCAAAACAACCTCTCGAGATTAAGCAGTAATCACGGTAGCCTACTCGGAGCATCCTAGTGCTCCTTGCTTGTGCAGCTCATGGGGTGCCAGAACAGGGACAGGGGCAGCTGCTGAGCTTATATCCCTTCCCTAAGGGCAGCTGAGGAGCTTGGGCACCAGTAACCCTGGAAGTGAAGGACACAGGAATATGCCAAAATTGAATGACTTTGCTCCTCTCCCCTCCTCCAATTTAGGGCACCAGGAGAGAGCCTTTATTTCAGCAATCTGCCTCCAAACCATTCTGAGTTTCTAGAGCCAAAGCAGATCCCACTGGAGCAGCATCCCCATAAGAGATGCAGACAACGGAACTCTTGTGGGAAGCGCTCTAAAAATCCATCTGACAGCGGGATAGGAACTTTCCCATTTCCAGCCAGACTGTATCTGTGCCACTTTAACCCAGTTCTTCCTATACAGACAACATTATTCTCCTTCTTCTGCTACTCATTATGCTGATTGGGATCCTACACCTGCAGCGCCTGGAGATTCTCAGCAGGAAAGGTATTTCTTACCTCCTGCATCCACACAGAAATTTTGGAAAGCAAGACCCAGGGCAATTTCAAAGGCTCAGGACCACGGATACATTTGTGAGAGCAAGCCCCCAGGTAGCATTGCTCAGTGGTTACACTGTGGGACACATTTCTCTGCAGAGGAGCCAGGAAACCCTGCAGTGCATTGCAGGATGCAGAGACACACGGCAAAAGGATGGGAAGACGTGGGCATGAGTCACAACAAGGGAAATTCCCACCAGACCTATGGAGAATGTTCTTCTCCAGGAGAGTATTGCAGCTTTAGGACAGGGTTAGAGAAGTGGTGGGGTCCCACCCCTTGGAGATATTTAACACTTGCCTGATCAGGCCCTGAGCAACCTCTTCCAGGACTGCTCAGGGCAGGAGCTGGAGAGGAGGCTCCAGATGTGTCCCCCCAGCCCATCTCCCTAACTCCAGAGATCTCTTGCCAGCTCCCAAGTGGGAGAAGGATCAGTTCTCCACTCTCAGCACTCAGGAGGCACCTGAGCAAGAAAGCTGAGAATAACTTGACCTACAGACAGTCTTAACCTCTGCCCATAGACTGTCCCTGAGGGAATGGCAGAGCGATAGCGGCGGAGGCTGGGACACACGGCAAGAGCTTCATCATAAAATCAACATCTTTAATCAACTCTGTCAGTGATGAGCCCTCAGGAGGCTCTTCCCCACACTAGGAGATTACTCCCTGGAGGCAGCTGTCCTCTTTGCCTAATGCAGCACTGACATCCCAAGGACAGATGTCCTAAAGGAAGCCCAGCTCTGGCAGCAGGACACACGGTGTCCGTAGCACTTGTCCCAGCCTGGCCAGGAGGAGCCGTGCTTTTGGAGGGGAGCTGTGTAAGCATCTCCTCATCCCCTAACACAACACCTTGCTCCCTAGGAAGTAGGTTTGAGGTTGTGGCTTCCACAGCCCAGCAGCACCAGCACTTGCTCTGCCAAGGACAGCAGCACTGAGCTCCCTCCTGGGTGTGAACTGGAAGCCTTTCACACCACTAAAGCCACTTGTCTGCAGGAGAAAATGCTGGATTTTTCCCAGGAAAAGACACAATTCTTGGGGATCAACATCAATGTCAAGAATGGTGTTGCCATGGCACCACCAGTACCACCATGGTACTACTGTGGCACTACCACAATACAGCAGAGTACCAGCAGGTACCACGGTACCATGGCTCTGATACCATCACGGCACCATCAGTACCATCAAATACCACCACGGTATTGCCCTGGTACACCAGTACTGTGATGATACCACCATAGTGCTGCCACAACCCCATGGGAGTGGGAAGGGAAAAATTAGTCACCCACCAAGCCAGGAGCCTCCAGGATCACAGGGAAACACTCAAAGCAGCCCAAGGACCAAGGGAAACTGGATGGCAGGTGCTCAGCAGCCACTATCATAGAAACCAAGCAGGATCCTCATCTTCTCCACCCCCTGTGTGCACAGCTGGTGCACAGAGGAGCCACTGTAGAGATCAGCTAGAGCTGGGTGCGCAGCCTCCACCCCACAGGATGGTGGTTGGCAGCTGGAGCACCCACAAACACCCCTTTGAACCAGCCAGCTGCCCCCTTGCCTCTCCCAGCCCTCTCACCGGGGCTCCCCCACCAAGACAAGGTGCCCACCTCTCCCTTGCCAGCTGGTTCTCCCAAAGGGAGGGAGGACAGTAAGCTTAGCACAGCCAATTTGACTCTCAGGATGGATGGAAGGGGGTGGGAGCAGAATGCTGCCCACTCTGATGCCCCATTTTCTGGCTGGGGTGCTCCTGGCACAGGCAGGGGCTGTGAGCAGAGGCTGACCACGGTGCAATGTGGCCATTCCCTAAGCACCACCATAAAGAGCCCTTCCGAAAAAAAACTCCAAACAAACAAAACCAAAAAACAACAAAAAAACCTAGAAGAAAATCCTTGAGTGAAACAATTTTCTCTTGAAGAAGGGTTTCCAGCAGCATCGTTTCTTCTGCAGGCTGGTCCAGACTGCTCCCCAGCCAGGCTTAGCACAGCACAGGCTTGGCTCAAAAGCCTCCTGCCAAACCCCAGTCAGCTCTGCTGAGCTCTTCTCTCCCGTGCTCAAGCAGAACAGGCTGAGAGCTGATTTCTCTCCTATTTTAAGAGCACCAGGGAGCTACCCCAGAGCCCAGGGGATCGCAGGAAGGTGGCTGATTTTACTCCTGGGACAGCAGGGCAAGCTGTCTTAAGCATGACAAGCTGATGAACTTTCATGGCCTGAATCGAGGTGGTGAGACTGAGGGAGCCTCTGGGGCTGTTTTTAGAGAGATGCTGCAAGGGACCAGGCACTGCATTGCTTCGGGGTGACCAGGTGCTGTCCACAGAGACAGGGTCCCCCGGCAGTGCAGGTACCCCAAGCCCTCCTGGGTTACCCTGAGCAGAGAGGGGCTGCTCTGGAAGGGGATGGCAGCGAATCATGTCCCTGCCTCTACCTGCAGAGCTGTTGCTGCTACCGGAGCGAGGAGATGCTGCAGGGAGGGCTCAGCCTTGGCTGGTGCAGGGGCTGCATCTGCACTAGGTGGGCTCTGCTGAGACCCTGCACCAGCTCCAGCTCCAGCCGGAGGCAGAGGCAACTGGAAATCCCTGCAGAAGGACAGCGAAGGGCCCTTCTTCTCACCTCTGGCAGCTCCAAGCACCACGGGGAAGGTTTTTGGGGGTGGCTCAGCCGCAGCCAAGCCGAGTCATTTCTTGTACCAAGGTGACACCCCCCCCAAACACACACCCCCACCCCCGCGATACCCCAACATCTCTCCCCTCTAAACCGCTCCCCTCCTGCCCAGCAGCAGCACCTTACCTGGGGGGCTCGTTCTCCTCCGAGCCCATCCATGGCTCGCAGCGGCCTGAGGAGCTCCGGAACCCGCTGCGGGTCCGCGGGGGGCCCATCGAGGATCCCCGGGGGCTCCTGGGGGGCTGCGGTACCCCCCGGGGCCGGGGCCAGCGGGCAGCTCTGCTCCTCCCCGAGCCCCACGGCACCTCCAGGGGTGTCCGGGTGCTGCGGGCAGGGGGAGGCCGAGGGATCCGCAGCTCCCGGGGCATCGCTGTGCCCCGCACGCTGCGGCTCGGGCTCCTGCATGGCTGGGGCAGGGCGCTGGGGCTCAGCCGCTGCCGCCCGGGGCTCGCCGTGGCTCCGGGGAACCTGCAGAAAGCATCAGAGCAGCGGCAGCAGGAGGAGCAGCCCGGGCCGCCTCGGCTCCCGGTGGGGACGGAGGAGAAGGAGGCGGCGGCAGCAGCAGCAGCATCTCTGCGCTGGGGGAGGCTCCATCCCCGCCTGGATCCTCCGGCTGCCCCCCTCCCCTCCCCGCTGCACAGCCTACAAAGGCGAAGGCTGCTGCTGCTGATGATGCTGCCCTCAGCCCCCCGCCAGCCCCGGCCCCATGCCCGCTGCCCGCCCGGAGGGGCCGGGGGAGCTGCCAGCCCCTCACCGTGGCTTCGGGCCCCTCCTCAATGCGAGCCCCCCCCGGCCGCCAATGGCGACTGCGCCGGTTGCCATGGCAACGCAGCGGGGACGGGGCCTAGTGATGGTGGGGGGGATGCGGGAGAGGAGGGAGCGGGGGGGGAAAGGTTGAGGTGATACAGAACCAGACTGGTTTGGGTGGGAAGGGACCTTTCAAGCTCATCCAGTCCAACCGCCTGCATTCAGCAGGGCCATCTGCAGCTAGAGCAGGTTGCTCAGAGCCCCCAACACCCTCCCCTGCAACGGGGACAGGGATGGGGCAGCCACCACCTCTTGGGGCAACCTGGGCCAGGCTCTCCCTACCCTCAGTGTCAAAAATCTCTCCCTTCTCTCCAGTCTAAATCTCTCCTCTTAGTTTCAAACCCCCTTGTCCTGTCACAACAGGCCCTGCTTTAAATACTGAAAGGCCCCTTGAAGGTCTCCTTGGAGCCTTCTCTTCTCAAGGTGGAACAACCCCGATTGTCTCAGCCTGGCCTCCCAGCAGAGATGCTCCAGCCCCGTGATCCAGAGAGACAGGAGTGAGGAGCATATCGCCAGAGCAGAGCAATGCTCTGCCACCTGAGCGCGCACACAGAGCAGACAGACACGTGCGCTGTCTCTGCCCACTCCCTGCCTCGCCGCGTCTCTGATGAAGATCACCTCATTCATTGGGTTGCACAGGGATGCTCAGGAGAAAGCCACCAGGCCACCCTGGGAGACGCATCTGTCCTTGCTCCCTTTTCAAAGCTTGAGCCACTGTAGAGCCAGGTTTGATGATCCCAAAACCGAGAGGGGTGGCACAGACCTCATACCACCACCGAGCAGCTGGGGACAGGTCCTGCCTCCCCACATCCACTCCCAGTGCCACTGTTAGTGTCTCTGCACTGGCGTGAGGACAAAATTGAGCATTTCACAGCACGTCACTCCCTTTGTGGTCACGGCTCCTGCACTAGGAGAGCCTCTTCTGGGCCTCCTGCTCCAGGACAGGTACTGTGCAGGGGGTCTTTGGTGTTCCTATCAAGACACCACTTCGCGAGCATCTCCTTCGAGAGCTTCATTAGCACACCCAGATGTGTGCAGATGCGTCAGCTCTCGAAATAGACGCCATCGGCTGTGCATCATCACTGCCTGAGCAGAGACAGCGCAGACAAATCACCACTACAACAGCTTTTTCTCGCTGCTGACTGCAAAAGGTGAAGATGACCCACTTAGGTGGAGCCCTGCGCTGTGGGGTCCTACCACCAGGTCCAAGTCTCACACCTCACAGGAGCCGGCCATCCCACTCGATCCCAAATCTCTGAGCTGTCCATTTTTAAGGGGTTCATGGTGGGGTGCTGAGCAGCGAGCACAGCAACAGAGCAGAGGGAAGACTCCAGGCAACTGACCCCCACCTTCCTGCATTTTCTGGTACCTGTGTACCTTCAAGACACCAGCTGAAGTGACCCCTTTCCCTCCAGGAACAGCTCAGGATGAGTCCCACCACCTCCCCCTTGATCCCTGCCTGTGACCGCTTCCCGCCCTAGGAAGACACTAGGCAGGATCTCGGGGTGCTGAACAAGCACAGAAGGAGGCCCAGGCACTGCACAGCTCCCTGACAAGACGGAGCAAGTGGGTGTAATTAGCAGGAGGCGAGAGCCAGCAGTGGGAAGGGAAATGCAGCCCTGATAAGATCGGGCGGTTGCGAGCGGCGCGCTCACAGCGCAGCCTCCTTGGAAACCCTGCTCCAGCGTGTCTCGCTGGGCACTTCCACTGCTGTGTGCTACTCGTGGTCTCTGCTCGTCTCATCCAGGACGTGCTGCCACTACAGCCCCCTGGGCAGATTTCTGCTTCTCCCACTCACTAGTGCCAGACTCACATGGCTGAGAGAGAAGCCAAGTGTGACCCTGCACACAGCAGGTCCTCAAAAACCAGGCAGCCACCTCACAGCTTTCGAGGGGGATGCTGATAACAGGGTCCTTTGGTGGCCCCAGACAAGATAAGATAAAGCAGGACCACGGACCCGAGACAGTAGCAAGAGACAGAACTACAGACAGGGCCACGGCATAAGCGTGGGGTCCATTCAGAGTGCAGGGCCACAGACAAGCTACCTGAGCCACAGGTTTGGGGTCCATCCAGATGATGTAGCTGGAGACAACCTTCTTACAACGCAGATCTAGGGGCCACCTAGGAGGCAAGACAAAACAAAGATATGCCTCCATCAAAGGCCAAGCAAGGACTGAAGGCCCGTGGCCTAGCTTAAATAATGCCCCTGGCCATGGGGTGGGGCCCCAGATGAGGCTGCTCAGGGCAATTATGACCAATTAGTGCCTGCTGGGTCCTATTGAGCAATTAGTGCCTGCTGGGTCCTATTGAGCTCCTCCTCTGGTCTTTGTGTGGCCTTTGGCAGGCACCAGGAGGGGTTCCTGGGACCTCCACTGTGGTCTGAGCTGGGGAAGGCAGGACAAGGATGAGCAGCCAGGGCCATGCCAGCCCTGAGGGACCCCACATGGGTGTGGGGATGGTGACATGTATCGGCACTCACAGGAACATCCAGATTGAGGTGACCCATGGATGCCAACCCTCCTCCACCTTTTTTCCTGGTAGATTCCTGGGGATGGCCCCTGTGAGACGGCCCGTCCTGTTTCCCACCTCTGTGCACCCACCCTGTGTCCAGAGTGTTGCTCTGACACATCCTGGCACAGCTCCGAGGAGATGCGAGTGACCACGCTGCCCATGCTCACTCTTCCCCCGATCCTGCCACCCTCAGCAGCACACAGCTGTGCCATGGAGCGATGCAGAGACTGAATCCCGATTAAAAATAACCAAGTGGAGAAGGGGCTGTGATGGACTGGCCCTGCAGGGGGTCACGGTGCAGCCCCAGACACGGTGTCCTGGCACAACGTGGCGTGGAAACACCATCGCACACACCAGAGCTGGTGTGAGAGAGACCAGCTCTTACCCTGGGTGCTGGCAGAGCCTGGCCGGGTGGCTGTCGGTGCCTCTAGCCGTCCCCAGAGACACCTCGACAGCTCTGGGATGGGCACCCACAAACTGCGCAGCACCCGGAGGGGTCTCAGCCCCAGCCCCTGCCCTGCTTGGGGCATTTCTGGGTCTGCAAAGCCACGGGGACCAGGGCCATGTGGCTAACGGGAGAAAGGATCAATGAGCCAAGGGCTTTCAGAGACCAGGAGCTCTCCCCAATGGGGAGAGGACACATTTTCTCGAGGGAACCTGCCAAAAGGCAGAAAAATAGAGTTGGTTTTGTGGTGGTTTTTGTTGTTTTTTTTTTTTTAAAAAAAAAAAAGAAGAAAAAAGTAGCAGTTTCTGTTCTGCTGCTCTCAGCAAGAAACTTGTTTCCAAACATCTCCCTCAGCAGCGGACGCCAAGTGGCCGCGATATCCGTAACCGCAATAGTCCTCGATGAAAAACATTCAGTATTTATCCTTCCTGATACTTAAATATTCATTATTAGGAGGTGAACTTTCCAAACTTTGGCATGTTAAAAACTCGGACTTGCTTCTCCTTCTCGGCTTGCAGCAAAACGAAAGCTGCTCGGGGGCGTCCGTGCTGCCTGCTCGGGGCAGGGGGGGGGTTTAGCCATTTTTGGTTTTGGTTTTCAAAACTTGCTTCCTCATGACTACGAAGACAGTTTAGATTTGATTTTTTTTTTCCCCTTCCACATCCCCTTTGAACACTCAGAGAAACAGGGAACGTGGGAAAGCCAGGACAGCGAAGAGAAGCAAAACACCCCGGGCCTTTCTGGCCAGCTCAGGGAGGGGCCAAAGTGAAAGAAAAATAGCCCAAACTCCATAAAACCACCCACAAACACTCCTGAGACCAGCACCAGAAGTTTTACAAAATATGGAAACTTTTCATTAACATTTGGGCTCAAAAAAAGGAAAAAAAAAAAGTGTGTTTTTAATATTTTTTCCTGCTATTTTTAGGTGCCCACAGGAGACGGGGAGTGAAAGCCAAGGGTGGAGATGCCTGGTGGGGTTTGGAAGCTGCTGTTCGGGGAACAGGGACCCTCCTCCCACATCCCTGGAAGCTGGGTTGGTTTTAGACCCCCTGGAGGAAGGATAGGCCAGGAGTGTGTGGCTGGAGGGATACAGGGTCCACAGGAGGGTCTCAGCTCCACGTGGCCTCGTGACCTGTGGCTGGGGCTGCCACAGGACACGGCAGCTTTGCCGGTGAGCCTTGGAGGGGCTAAAGGTGAGAGCCCAACGTTGACGGGCTGAGATTTGCCATCTCTTATTCCGCTACGTCCACCACCCCCACCACATGGTACCACCAAGGCTCCCCCAGGGCTTTGAACATGGTCTCCCTCAGCGTGGAAGCTCGTGGTGCCTCCCGCTGTGGGATAACCCCGCTGCCCCTGGCCCTGAGCTCTGCAGGCGTCTCCTCCCTGGTTTTGCGTTTCCCAGGAGTAGAATAAAAAAGTCCACAAGTCAGTGCAGGAAGAGTTTTATTCAGCAGCCCCTCTCCCCGCTGCTCTTGGCAGCATAAATTCCCCCAGGAGCCCTGTCCTCCTCCCATGTCTCTCCCCACTGCACGTGGCCGCCACCACCCAGCTCTTCCCAGGGCTTCACCACGTGGAAAATTAACACAGAGGGGAAAAATGAGGAATCGGAGGCTTTGTTACCTACCTGGCCTCCCAGCGTGATGCTGGCTCCGACCCAATGCGCACCAGGACACGTGGCCCCTCTCCCCCACGTGGCTGCTCCCCAAGTGCCAGAAGGACAAGGGGGGCGAGCAGAGCGTCTGCAGCCTGGGGAGGGTGCTGGAGGCCACGGGGTGGGCGGCCGAGCGTGGGCACCCTCCTGTGAGCTGGGTGCTGCCTGTCCTCTGCTCTCGGGCCATGCACAACTCATGGTGGGTGCATGGGCGATGGCGGTGGCGGTGGCGGTCTCTTCGAGATAGCCCACAGTACACTCATCCATAAAGTAGGAAACACTACACCCTGCAGTGCTGTTTAGTAGTGCTTTCTACTTTATGGGTGACTGCACTGTCTCTCAGTCGGTGTCCAGCGGGTGCTCTCCTCCGGCGCAGGACTCGTTTCTGTACGGGGCCGCCTCCTGCACCCCACATGGCCTGGCCATGGGGCCACCTTCGGCATCAGCATGGCCAGGGATGCAAGTTGCAGGGCTGGTCTTGCCCCAGGGGCAGAGTCTCTGCCAGGGTCACCTCCTGCCTTGGGGAGCCGTGCTGGGCACAGGGGACATCCTCGTCCCCATGAGGGAGGTACTGCCTTGTGCTCCCCTGTCTCCCCCAAAGCCCATCCTGGGCACAGAGGACATCCTCGCCTTGTCCCCATGGGCGAGACCCTTCCTCACACCCCATTGTCCCACCTCGAGCCCTATCCTGGGCACAAGGGACATCCTCAGCTTGTTCCCAAAGCAGGGAAGCCACCCAATATCCCTCCCTGATCATAGCGGACAGCTTTGACTTGTCCCTAAAGGAAGGACTCCACCTCAGACCCCATCCTTGTCGTCAGAGTAAGCTTCAACTTGTCCCACAAGAGGGGATTCCACCTCATACTCCATCCTGGTCATAGGAGACCACTTTGACTTGGCCTCAAAGCAGGGGACCCCACCTCAAACCCCATTATCCCCTCTCAGACTTCATTCTGAGCACTGAGGGTGTGTTTGCTTTGTCCCCATGGGGACACCCCCAGCTCATACCCCATCCCACTCACCAAGGACCCCCTTGCATTGTCCCCATGGGCAAGATTCAACCTTGAACTCCGTCACTGCCCTTCAAACCCCATCCCAGCCTCAGAGGACCCCCTCATCCAGACCCCAAGGGTGAGATCCCACCTCAAACTCCTCTTAGGGAAGGAGACACCTCAACGGCACCTTCATCACAGAGGACTCCTTTGTCTTGTGCCCGTGGTGGGGAACCCACAGCAAATTCCACCTGCATAACGGGGACCTCTCGCATTGCCTTGTCCCCATGGTGGAGACCTCACCTAAATGCCACTCTGGTCACAGAGGACTCTTTCACCCTGTCCGCGTGGCGGTGATCCTGCGGCAAACCCCATCCCTGTCCCCGTGTGGGATCCCACCTTATCATCTTATCCTCCCATGCTTTACCGAAGACCCCTGTACCCTGTTCCCCTGCCCCTGAGGCCACAGGACCTCCATGGCCTGGGGCTCCTCATGGGACCTCGCTTCTCGCCCCATCTGCCAGCAACACTTTCAAAGCCCCCATTGCCCTTTAGGCCATGTGGTGGGGGGTCACCCAGAGGTCCCCACACCCAAGGCCAGAGAGACCCCAGCCCCAACAGCCTCACCTGCCCCTCCAGCCTCTGCGTCCACCCGTTCCCGTCCGCGCTGCCACCAAAAGCCCCTTTGGAGGCACTTCTGCTTTGGGTGCTTCCCGCCTCCACCCGCCCGCCAGCGCGGCACCTCCTCCGCCACAGCACCCCACTGCGCCCTGCTCCCCGGGATGGGGGGCACCCCCTTACCTGCCATCAGCCCCCAACACCCGCTGCCCATTGGGGCCGCAGCCGCCAGCTACCCCAGGAGACCCCGTGCTGCTCCTCGCTGCCACGTGGGCACCTCAGAAAGGTCCCCCCATTACCAAGTCGAGGTGCCGATGGCCCACGCTCGGTGCCGATAGCCCATGTCCGGTGCTGGTGACCCACGCTGGGTGCTGGTGGCACATGGTGGGTGCCGGTGGCACACGGTGGGTGCACATGACCCGCGCTGGGTGCCGGTGGCACATGTTGGGTGCCGCTGGTGAATGCTGGTAACCCTTGCTGGGTGTCGGCGGCGTGTGCTGGTGACCGGTGGCGAGTGCTGGGTGCTGGTGCTGGGTGCTGGTGGCATCCGGGGAGCAATGGACCCCTGCGGGGAGCGGGGCCGCTTTTAACCCCATCCTGCCCACGTGGTCCCAACCACAGGAAGAGCCGTAGCTGCTGAGGAGATAACGGTGCAGGGTCCCACCCAGCACCGCGACGCAGCCCGACCGCAGCCGGCCCAGCCGTGGGGCGAGGGGCGGCCGCCGCCGAGCGCCGGAAGCACCGGGGGCCGTTGCAGAGCAGCCGGTTACGCTCTCCTGGGCTTCACCACCCAGAGCGACAAACATGTTTGTGCAAAAAAAAAAAAAAAGAGAAAAGAAAAGAAGAAAGGAAGAAGAGGAAAAAAAAAGGTTCCGTTTGCTGAGGGTGGCAGTAACTGAATCTACCCCTCATGGCTGCGTGGGGTCGGGGTGGCTGCAGGGCTCCACCATGTCCCCTCGTCCCATGCTGGCGGTGGGAACAAGATGTTCCTCACCATAGGGAGAGCTTGTGGAGGAGCCAGCAGCCCACGGTGGGGGTCTGCAGGATTTGGGGTGCTGCCCAGCTGTAGGGGTGAAGCAGGGGGAGGCTACGAGCCCTAAACCTGCTCTGTAGGAAACTTGTTGCCCAAGAGACCTCCTGGAGCCTCTCAGCTGCTCAGTGCTCTGCAACACCAGACTTCCCCTAGCCTGGGGAAGCTGTAACGGCTGATGGCGACACGAGGCCCTCAGGAAGAAAACTAAAAGCTGAGTTTGCATGCCCAGGTTGCAATGGCCGTCACTGCCTGGTGGCTCCGGGGCTGGAGCAGCCGTGGGACGTGGAGCGTGGGGAGTTTGCACGGCCAGCACCAGGCCACATTCCTGAAGCACACCCTGCCTGCTGCCCGGTGGAACTGGATTAAACTGGATTAAAACCTACGAGCTAAATCCCCCAAAGTGACTGTAAATGACACTGCATCGGGCCGTGCAATGGTTTTCGTGCAAAAGGCTCTTTTTTAGGTCGGCGTGACTAATTCACTCTCTACATTGATAAGCTGGACGGAAATATATAAAAAAACAACAACAAAAAAACCCACCCCAACTTACTGGTGAGGTTTGCAGAAGGCAGGGGAAGAGTAAAGTCAAAAATAACCGAGCAGCAGCACAGGCAGAAGTGATTTGACTCTAGCAGCACGTGTGCTGACGACAGCAGGTAGAAGGGGCTTTGGTGGAGGAGGAATTGGTTCGGAAAGTCTTTCCAAACCAAGGTTGAACTGCTCAGAGTTTCACCAGAAAAAAACAAACCAAACTGAAATGGCTGGAACAAGCCCGTCCACCTGCCCGGCCAGCTCTGGACCTCAGAAGGGGCCCTGTCTCCATCCCTTATGGTCTCCAGGCTGGGGACATCGCGCTCCCCATGCCGGTGAGAAATTCAACAGGGAGATCTTATCAACCATTGGTGATGTTTCCACAGCACCCGTTTGGCAGCCGACACAGCTCTGACCCAGGAGAGCACCTCTCTGCCTTGCCAGAGGCATGCGGTGAGCAGCTCCTCACTGAAGGCCACCACGTGCATGGCTGGTCCCACGTGGAGCTGGGCTAGGTGCCTCCTGAGCTCCCTGGGGACACTTGAAATGTGTGAACAGAGAATGGTAGAATAGAATCACAGACTGGTTTGGATTGGAAGGGAACTTAAAGCTCATCTAGTCCAACCCCCCAGCAGGGAGCAGAGACATCTGCAACTAGAGCAGGTTGCTCAGAGCCCCCAACAACCTCCCCTGCAATGGGGCCAGGGATGGGGCAGTGACCACCTCTCGGGGCAACCTGGGCCAGGCTCTCACCACCCTCAGCACCAACAATTTCTCCCTTCTCTCCAGTCTAAATCTCCCTCTTTCAGTTCCAACCCACTCCCCTTGTCCTGTCCCCACAAGCCCTGCTCCAAAGTCTGTCCCCATCTTTCTGCCAGGTCCGTTGAAGCACTGAAAGACCACAAGAAGATCTCTGCGGGGCCTTCTCTTCTCCGGGCTGAACAAACCCAACTCTCAGCCTGGCCTCCCAGGAGGTGGAAGGGGAAGGTGAGAAGCCAGGCCCTCGCCAGAGAAGGTCCATTTCAGGCCAACCACGTTGCAAAGCAAGAGGAAGACACGCTTCCTAAAGGAGGCAGCTGGAAGAGCCCGCGCCGGTGGGCGAGACGTCAGAGAGAGGGCAAAGCACGTGGCCAGTGCCGCGCAGCGGGGCAGGAGCTGTGCCCTCCCAGAACGGGGCTCTCCAGCAGAGCCCTGCCCGTGCTGCTGCCCGGACCCACCCAGCCGGTGCCGGGGAGCCAGGCGGGAGGACCATGGGTGCCTTCCCAGCAGGGAAGTGGGGGGAGGTGATGCTTCCTCTTTCCTGAGCCGTGCTTGGCTCAGAAGGGGGCCATGACATTTTGGGTGTCCTGAGCTGGTTTCCTTCTACCAGCAGCAGCCGCCCGCTGCCTGCGCTGCCTCTCGGAAAGGAGGAAATCAGCAGATCTAGTTCCTCGGCCTCAGACAAGGAGGTCTGAAAGTCTGCAACTGATGATGAACTTACCACATCCCCTGGCCATTGGTTAATTTTACCGACCAGCCAAGGAGGCTGCGGGATTCTCTACCCCAGCCCGGCTCTGCCCGGCACGCCTGGCTAAAATAGCTCCCAAGGGGCTGAGAGCACAGGGGCTTTTTGGGGTTGGGGGAGGCTGAAACGGCTGCGTTTCCTCCCCTGGGGAACTTGTGAGAGCGTCCGGTCCCCAGCGCTCCCAGAGCCCCTCTCCACACCCTGCCCAGTTGCTCAGCATCACCCAGGGACTTGCCGATGGACCCTGGAGGTGCTGGGTGCTGCTGCTCCCTGGGGCGCTGCTCCCCGATCCACCGCGGCTGCCTAACCTAAACCATCACCCACCGCTGCCCCAGCTCTGCCCAGCCCTGCCCTTGTCTCGGGGCACCCAGATGTGGCTCAGACACCCGCAGCATCCCCGTGCACCCAAGGGTGCCACCCAGTTTTTGCTCTGGATTGAGCACAGAGGCTGCATCGCTCCTGCCGCCGCCACCCCCCCAGGACCCAGGCTCCGTGCGGGACACGGGCTGTTGCTTTTCCAGTAACTCTCCCAGTATCGGCGAGCGCAGGGGAGCGGGAGTCAGGGGCTTGGGGGGCAGCAGCGGCGCCAGTCTCAGCCCCTGGGCAGGGGGAAGGGCCCTTGTCGGGAGATGCAGCCCGGGCGCTGCAAAAGCGCTGATATTTCTTATCACGCCTTGCAGCAACTTCCCCTCCTCGCTGCGGTCTCGCTGCTCGCTGCTCACAGGGGAAGTGGCGGCCAGGCCAGGCCAGCTGCCTTCGGCCTCACGCCACGTTTAAAGGAGACGAGCTCCTGTCCTGTGGAGCCAGCTCAGTGCCAGGGCAGGCAGCTGCCCCCTGCCCCACCATGCCCACACGGCTCCCAGCAGCCACACCTGAGACTCAGAGCTGTGCTAGAGGAGGAGGAAGAGGGTGATCTCACCCAAAACCTCCCTGAGCCCCCTCCCACTGCCCTGGGGCCAGTGGGAGAGAGGGTCTGCTAGCCACTGGGGACAGCCACCAGTGTCTCCTGGCCATCACCACGCCCCAACAGAGTTACAGGGGTCTCAGCTGTGTCACTGTTAACACTGAAGCCTAATGACTGCGTTCCCCACACAAACCGCCGTATCCCCCCTGAGGAAAGGGGACCGAGGCGGAGGGATAGGCACAGCTCACTCTGCTCTGCAGTACTAGGGGTGGCCTCAAAAAAGACTCCTGGGACAGAGGGCTCTGACCTGGCGACAATCCCAGAAAGCTGCTGCTGCACCAAAAATAATCAGGCATGCCAAAAGCAGCTCCTGAGAGCCTTTGGGCTGGGCAGAGCATTGTTTGTCACAGTCCTGCCAGGCACAACGGGGCGCGAGGAAGCACTGCTGAGCACCCAGGAGAGAGGGGCTGCTGAGCCCACGGGGATGGGGTTGGGCTGAGCCCCCTGGGGCTGAGCCACGTTTCACCAGCAGGCAGCAGGACGCCGGCGCCGGGCGGGATGCCGGGGCGCGCTCCCAGTCTGACCCCAGCGCCCGCACCCTGCCTGTCCCCCCCCCGGGGACACGTCGCCGCCGGTGGGGCCGGGCTTGGAGCGAAGCCGTTAAAAGTGAGTCAACTAGAAACTGCTGGGTGAAAAGAGGAGGCGAGCGGGAGGCAAATGAGAGCGTGAAGGGAAACCTCAAAAAGCCGAAGTGACGCCCCGGGCCTGGCGCTGAGGGGCCGCTGGGGCGAGCGCGGGCGCCTCGCTTTGCCCAAATATAGACAAATCGCGGCCTGGCTGCGCCAATGACGGGCCTGGGGCCGTTGGGTTGGAGCCGGCGGGGCGCAAAGTGCCCCGTCATTTTCCATGGCACCTGCTGCAGCCGGCTTCACAGGTGGGGGAAGGGGACGACACAGCTCAGGGGGCCCCGGCACCCCCAGAGGGGCCCCGCCTGGCGCTGCACGGCGGCGGCACAGATGGCTGGGCCCTGTTTTCCACTTTCTCACTTCAATCCAAGGGTTGTGCGACCTCACAGGGTGCTCTGCGCCAGGGTGGGCCTGTTTGGGATGGAGGATGCTCTGGGCAATACAGGGAAGGAGGGATAAGAGCCGCCCCACCGGGCTGTGGACCTCCAGAGGCAGGGTGGGCTCAGGAGACACAGAGCTGAGCTTTGTGGTGGCAACTTCTCCTCTCCCAGTGGTCCCTGGCCCCCCAAGATAAGGTGCATCTCTGAGGTCCAGAGACCCCAAGGAGCAGGGACAGGCACCCAGGGCTGCCAGGAAGCATCTCCCCAAACTTGGCATTGATGGCACTTTTCCAGACTCACCAGGCCAGGTGATGCAGCAGGAGGTCCCGGAGAGCCAGGGACGGGGTAGATACCCTCAGGTTCTCAAATCCCTCCTGTGACTTCAGCTGTGGTTTCGCTTTGCCATCTGCCGTAAGGAAACGTGCCCTCAGCACGCCCAGCAACCTCCACCATCAGGGTGAGCCCCCACTCTGCCTCACCAACCCTTGGCATCTCCGCTTTCCACGACGCAGAGCTGCAGGAGCAGGCCAGAGAGGCGAGAGGTCTCGGTTCAGAGGTAGTTTGGGACCCTCCACCAGTGTCGTGTCTCCCCAGCCACCAAAACCCCAACGCTGTCAGCAGACCAGAGGCTTTAGAGGTGTCCACCATGTCTTTGCAGACACCGCTGAGCTCGCAAGGGGTGGGCTGTACCGTCTTCAGGTGCCCTTTGCAGGCCTACTTCAGGAAGCGATGGTCCACCAGCCCATCTCTCCTTCACAAAGCAGAGTCTCCTCCTTCAGCTGCAGTTCCTGAGGTGAAAACACCCCAAGGACCCATCAGAGCTCCCTGAAGATCCCCTCAGCGGGGAACATGTCTCCGTTCCTTGCCTACCCATCTCCATTGCCAGTGTGTCCCCTTGGGACAGCGATGGGCAGGGTGGGCCACCCGTTAACGTGGCTTGCACTGTGGCTTTGCCATCCTTGCCCCAGCAGCGTTTCACCCCAGCCTTGGGCAAGCAGCGCAGGTACCAGGACAACCCAGGTCACCTTCCCCTGCACCTCCACCCTGCCAACATCTCAGAAAAACTTCTGCACCTGAAAGGGTTCCCCAGGCCTGGCCCAGGCTGCCCAGGGCAGGGGTGGGGGTCCCCATGATCCCTGGAGGGGTTTCCAAGCCGTGGAGATGTGGTGCTGAGGGACAGGGGTTAGTGGTGCCCTGGCAGTGCTGGGGGAACAGGTGGACTTGATGATCTGAAAGGTCTCTTCCGACCAAAACAATCCTGTGATCTCTCATTCAGCTTCCAAGGAAAACACCTTTAAGCTGGTGTTTGTTTGGGGTTTTTCCCCCCTCGCCAGCACCCGCCACCAAGAGTCTCTGCAGCGCTGTGGTAACCAGCCCCCCTGGGTGCACAGGGACGGCTGAGGGGCACCTGGAAAAGTCCAAATCCATGTGCTGGAAGGTGACAAAGCAGCACGTGAAGGCGGATTTAGGGCAAAGCAGGCCCGGTGCTGCTCAGCCGCCTGAGCACGGGGGTGACAACAGCACACGATGTCACAGCACGTGCAGAGTATCCACAGGAGCAAAACCGGGGGGACAAAACCCCTTGACCAGAGCCCAAGGTGCCCTAACACACATCTCCCTTCATCTGAAGCCCAGCTTGCCCGAGCAACAACCGTGAGCCGCTTTCCATCCCCGGGCAGTGGGGAGCGACGCGCGTGGGCAGGTCCCCACGTCGAGGGGCCCCCCGTGCAGATGGGGACGGCTCAGGCGGGCATTTCCCAGCACCGCCAGCAGCTGCCTCACGTAGAGACACACCGTGTGCTCTGCGGTTTTGGAAAGTCACTTTTCTCACCCTGGGTATCGGCTCTGAAAACCCTCACGGAGAAATCCACTGGCTCGTGGTTCCTGCCCATGCTGCCAGGGGCTGCCCCAGCCCCACCACCACTCCAGAGCTGTCAGGCGGCTGCCAATGCCAAACCTGCAGGGCTTTCAGGCCTGGCTGGAATATTTTAGCGTCATTTGGTGCAGGGGGAGGAGCCGTCTTAAATTGACTCAGATCTCCAGCTCCCTGCCCGGTTGACGCTTTCTCTCCCGATTACAGCCCCGGCTGCCGACGCACATTTTTCTCCCAGTTTCTCCACCGTGCGAGCTCCCTGCCCTATTTTCCCAGCGCGTAAAGCTCCACACCCATTTGCTTTTCACTGCTACCAACACTCTGGCAGCTCCGGGACTGGAGTCGAACCGAAATGCTCATTTCAGGTGCTTTGCAGAGGGTCCAACGCTCAGCTCCGACAGCCTGGGAGCAATGAATCACTTGGGCGGCGTGGGCTGGGCGCTGCGGTGCGTGGGTGGGCGAGCTTGTGAGCTCGCTCGCTTGCAGGGAGGAGGCTCCCCGAGCCAGCTCCATTTGAGGCAGCAGGTTCTTGAAAGCGCAATGAGCTGCTGCAGGCAGAGGAGCTGCGGCTTCCTCTGAAAGACCACCAGCGTCCAGCCCGATTGCCTCGCTCTCCTGGCTCTATTGCGCTTGTCCTGCAGCCCTCGCCAGTCTTAACTCAAGATAACTCGGAGTGGTTGCACTTCCCAGCCAGGGGTGAGGTCCCCGTGAGGTTTCCAAGCCCCCTCACCTTTCTCAAGAGACACGGTGACAATGCACGCTGCTCTCTGGGGACAATTCCCCAAGCAAAGCTCCCAGCCCTGGGCAGTGANCTCCCCAAACTTGGCATTGATGGCACTTTTCCAGACTCACCAGGCCAGGTGATGCAGCAGGAGGTCCCGGAGAGCCAGGGACGGGGTAGATACCCTCAGGTTCTCAAATCCCTCCTGTGACTTCAGCTGTGGTTTCGCTTTGCCATCTGCCGTAAGGAAACGTGCCCACAGCACGCCCAGCAACCTCCACCATCAGGGTGAGCCCCCACTCTGCCTCACCAACCCTTGGCATCTCCGCTTTCCACGACGCAGAGCTGCAGGAGCAGGCCAGAGAGGCGAGAGGTCTCGGTTCAGAGGTAGTTTGGGACCCTCCACCAGTGTCGTGTCTCCCCAGCCACCAAAACCCCAACGCTGTCAGCAGACCAGAGGCTTTAGAGGTGTCCACCATGTCTTTGCAGACACCGCTGAGCTCGCAAGGGGTGGGCTGTACCGTCTTCAGGTGCCCTTTGCAGGCCTACTTCAGGAAGCGATGGTCCACCAGCCCATCTCTCCTTCACAAAGCAGAGTCTCCTCCTTCAGCTGCAGTTCCTGAGGTGAAAACACCCCAAGGACCCATCAGAGCTCCCTGAAGATCCCCTCAGCGGGGAACATGTCTCCGTTCCTTGCCTACCCATCTCCATTGCCAGTGTGTCCCCTTGGGACAGTGACGGGCAGGGTGGGCCACCCGTTAACGTGGCTTGCACTGTGGCTTTGCCATCCTTGCCCCAGCAGCGTTTCACCCCAGGTACCAGGACAACCCAGGTCACCTTCCCCTGCACCTCCACCCTGCCAACATCTCAGAAAAACTTCTGCACCTGAAAGGGTTCCCCAGGCCTGGCCCAGGCTGCCCAGGGCAGGGGTGGGGGTCCCCATGATCCCTGGAGGGGTTTCCAAGCCGTGGAGATGTGGTGCTGAGGGACAGGGGTTAGTGGTGCCCTGGCAGTGCTGGGGGAACAGGTGGACTTGATGATCTGAAAGGTCTCTTCCAACCAAAACAATCCTGTGATCTCTCATTCAGCTTCCAAGGAAAACACCTTTAAGCTGGTGTTTGTTTGGGGTTTTTCCCCCCTCGCCAGCACCCACCACCAAGAGTCTCTGCAGCGCTGTGGTAACCAGCCCCCCTGGGTGCACAGGGACGGCTGAGGGGCACCTGGAAAAGTCCAAATCCATGTGCTGGAAGGTGACAAAGCAGCACGTGAAGGCGGATTTAGGGCAAAGCAGGCCCGGTGCTGCTCAGCCGCCTGAGCACGGGGGTGACAACAGCACACGATGTCACAGCACGTGCAGAGTATCCACAGGAGCAAAACCGGGGGGACAAAACCCCTTGACCAGAGCCCAAGGTGCCCTAACACACATTCCCCCTTCATCTGAAGCCCAGCTTGCCCGAG
>WEIS01090676.1:0-10541 GCA_013389965.1 Todus mexicanus
GCCTCCTTCTCACTGTGAGAGCATGGCTCATCCCTGCCACTCCACTACGGCCCAAGCTCAGCCTCAAAGAAGAAGCAGGCTCATTACCACATTTCTCACCCACATTTCTCATAGAAGCATGGGCATGTGGATATGAAGCCAAGAGTATTCCAAGAACATTTTTTTCCAAGATTATTCACATCTCACGTACATGCTTGAGAAAGTCTTGTCAGCACTACTCCCTGCACACAGAATCTCTTCATGAGGATCACTCATCTCATGGCCATTAGTGATACATCTCACGGCCAATACTTTTGTTCCAGCAGGTGCACCAAGGCAGGCCCTTCACAGCCACCTGGGCTTACCTGCTAACGTGACTGGAGACGTGTTCTTCAGCCTCATCTGGCAGTTCACTTGTCGTCCCATTTTCCTCTTGGAACTCCTCTGCCGGGCCACCAGTTGCGCAAGTTGCATAGTCTCACTACAGGCAACAGCATGGCAAATGACCTTGTTGGAGTAAGAAAGGGATAGGGAGAAAAACAGTCAGTGCAGCCCAAGCTCACCTGCAGCCCTCAGAAGGGCTTGCCACCATTTCCACGCCTGTAACTGCTGGATCATGCGGGCCTGCAGGCAGTTTACAACAGGCTTCAACAGCACACACAGACCATGGAGACCTCCCCCTCCTTTTGTATTGCATCTTTGAAATCAGCAAAGCAGACAACCAAGCCCACCAGAGCCTTCCCGTCACATTCCCACGTTAAGTTGAGCCCCATTAGCTCAAACAGCCTGGTTACTCACTCTGAATCTACAGGCTGAGCACCTTGCTTTAAAACACTGGGAAGTCACATGCTTCCAGCCTGCCCTCACTCCTCCTACCAAGGCTCACCAAGGTCTCTCGGACCACTCTGACCCTGCAGAGCCGGGCTGTCTTTGCTCCGCTTACGAAAGAAACAGCAGGGCCATACTGGCTGCACAGATCACCCTGCAGGCACTGGGTTGGCCCCCAGCAACAGCCTGGTCTTGGGCAAGCCCATGGCCACCTTCTTGGTCTCCTCAATGCCCTCTTGCCTCACCCTCCCCTTGCCATGTTTTAACAATGCTGCCACAGACCATCCATTGGGTGGATGCAGGAACCCTGCTTCAGCAAGCCCCCAAACCACATGCCTAGCATGCACTTTGACTCACAGAGAAGATGCTGACCCAACTTTTGCACCATTCAACTGCTAACAGCCTGCAAAGGCAGCCGGATGAGTACTCCCTCCAGGGCTCCACAAGGACACAGGCAGCCACCCCAAACCCCCTGAAAGAAAAATGGGAGTCTGTGGTCTCAGGGGCTGTCTCCATGGGTCTCACTCGTGCTCTGTGGTAGTGGCATATGCTAAAAATGGGGCCCTCACACACAGCACTACTACCCTCGTAACCATGGCCTCCAACAAGCACAAGGGTTCACAGTTCAGAACACGAGTGAGGCAGAGAAATGCAGGGATTTACCCAGCACCTCTGAAATTCAGCAAACAGCAGTTCCAGAAAGGATCTTTTCTCACAAGCAAGGCAGGGCAACCAAAGCAGAAAAAAAAAGTGCCCGGACGAAAACACAACGGATTGCTAAACAGCAACAGCTTGCCTGAGAGCTCTCCTCACTCTCTCAGCCTGACCCAAGCCGACCAGGAAAATATGGGCAGGGGATGACAACACCAGGAACAGGGCAGCACTCCTGGCCTTCAGCAGTGCGCTCCAGCTCATCCTTCCCATGCTCTTCCTCCTCCACTGCACATCCAGCATCTGCACTGGGTTAGCTCAGCCTACAGCCATCCTAGGGAGGTTGTTTCCTTATGAGGGACAAACCTTTTCCCCACAGAGCTTCTGTTTAGAAATCTGACAGCATACCTGCTGCACAGCTAACATCTATTAAAAAAGCATAACAGCAGCCTCACCACTGCTGTGGTTAAATGCAATGTATCACAGAAATACAGGCTGAAAGACATCGTTATAGACCATCTTGTACAGAATCTCTACTCAGAGCAGCATTAACTACAGGATATTATCCAGCTGGAGGTGGAAAATCTCCAAGGATGCATACTCCTCAATTGCTCTAGACAGCTTTTTTCAGTGTTTAGCCACCCCTGCTGTAAAAAACTGGGGTGTGTTAATTTTTAAATGGTATTACCTGTATTTCATTTTGCTCCTGTTGTTTACTATCTGTTTGCTGGATATCATTAAGAACTGGAGAAGACCAGATCCGTGGGGTTTTTTTTTCACTTCTTCTAATAGGTATTAACACAGACGGATAAGAACTTCCTGAGATTTCTCTTCTCCAGAATGAATAGTCCTGCCTCTCCAAGCCCTCCATCAAAGATGGGATACAGACTCCCAGATGTGGCCTCAATAGAGCCGAGTAGAGGGGAATAATCATCTGGCAGCACGCTTCCTAATGCAACCCAGTATGCTGTTGGTCACCTTTGATGCAATGACACATTGCTGCTCACTATGAATTTTGTGTCACCCCCAGGAATTTCTCTGCTAAGCTGCTTCTGAGACGGTCAGCCCCCAGACTATACAGGGGGCATGGGGTTATTTTTCCCCAGTGGCAGGAATGGGCATTTCCCTGCGCTAAGCTTCATAGGGCTCTTGTTCCATTTCTTCAGCTTATTCAGGTCCTTCTGAATGGTAGCAGACCCACCTGCTCTCTCAGTTCCTCCTATCATTTACAGACTTGCTGGGGATGATCTCCATCCCATCAACTAGGCCATTCATGAGCACGTTATACAGCATTTTCCCAGCATCAGTAGCCCCAGGGGCACACCACTGCTGACTGGTCTCATGATGAATTCTGTGCCACTGTTATGGGACAGAATGTCAAAAGCCATACCAGAATTCAGATAAACTACACCCATTGGTCTTCCCTTATCCATACACCCAGTCATGTCACTTTGGAAGGGCATCACTTTGGTCACATCTGATTTTGACTTCAGAAATGCATACTGAC
Source organism: Todus mexicanus (assembly GCA_013389965.1). NCBI lineage: Eukaryota > Metazoa > Chordata > Aves > Coraciiformes > Todidae > Todus > Todus mexicanus. The sequence continues at coordinate 2,966 of WEIS01090676.1, forward strand.
TATTTCTATTCGCCTTCTTGTCTTTCACACTTGGAACAGCTTTCCAGGCTTAACTGCTCTGTCACCTTCCCAGAATCAAGATCAGGCTGATCAGTCTGTGGTTCCTCACATCACCCTTACCACCCTTCCTGAAGGTAAGGCTTGCTTTCTTTCAGTCCTCAGGAACCTCCCACAAGCCACCATCACCTTTCCAAGACAAACCAGAGTGATCCTGCAGCAACATCAGCCAGCTCCCTCAGCACTCCTGGGTGTACTGCAAGACCACGGAGTTGTGCATGTGCAGTTTGTTCAGTGTACCCTGGCCTAATCCTCCCCCACTGGTGGCAAGTCTCCCTTCTCCTGCACTTTCCCACTCGTCTCAGGAGCTGATGGCTGGTCTTGCCAGTAAAGACCAGGGCAAACAAAGCAATCAGTGACTCAGCCTTCTCCATGTCCTGTAAGACCATGTCCCCGCTCCCATTCATCAGCAGACCCACGTTTTCCCTAGTCAGCCTTTTGCTGATGACCTATATACCTGCAGAAACCTTCCTTGCTGCCCTTCACATCCCATGCTAGAATTAGATCCATGTGGGCTTTAGCTTTCCTAAGCCCATCCCTGCGTGTTTGGACAGTGTCTCTAGATTCCTTCCACCCCACCCAATCCTGCGTCTTATGCGCATGCTTTTAGTGGTAGAGTTAATCAGGAGACCCGTGTTCATCCAGGCGTGTCTCCTGCCACCTTTCCTTTTTTTCCCTGCTTGTTGGGATTCTTGAGACAGGAGGCGGCAAACCTTGAAAATCCACAACCTTTCCGGGACCACTCTTGTCTCCAGAACTATATTCCATGGGAGTCTTCCAAGCAGAGTCCTGAACAGGCCAGGTCCTGCTCTCCTGAAGTCCCATCTTGTTGATACTGCTATTTGCTTTATTCCCTTCCTTGCAGGTACCTGAACATCACCATCTTGTGGTCACTGTGGCCAGGGCTGTCCCCAGGCTTTACCTCCCCAACCAGTTCATGCTTGTTTGCAAGAGTCAGGTCCAATAAAGCACCTGCTCTCATCAGCTCATCCCTTGTATGAGGAAGTTGTTACAAGCACAGCCTAGAAATGTCCATGCTTGGCTCTCTTGTCCCTCCAGCAGATATGGCAGCGGCTAAAGTCCTCCATGAGGACCAGGTCCTGCAAATATGAGGCTTCTTGAAGTTGTCAGAAGAAGGCACCATCTCTTTCATCTCCGACTGTGCCCACTGCTCTCGCACTTGGAAGGGGGGGCTCACAGAAACTCCTTCTCCTTGCTGTTCCAGCCCATCATCCCTCAGCAACCTGGACACTTAGCCAATAGCAGCACGCCAGTCACCTGAGCTGTCACAACAGCTCTCTGTGACCCCAGTGAAATGGCAGCCCTGAATGGTACGCATACCTCCACCTTCTCCTGATTGTGCCCCGTGCTGTGGGCAGTTGTGCTCAGGCACTTCAGAGAGTCTTGGTGCCCAGCTGTGCCTGCTTCCAGAGAAGGGTATGAGAGCTTTTGTCATGCTCCTGGCTACAAGCTTTTCACTGTTTGTAATGTGAATGCACGTGGGGTAGACCACACTCAGCCCTGCTTTGTTCTCAGGGCCCCAACATACAAGATTTTTCATTCCTTCACAGTGTAGTATATTTCCATAAAGGCACGTTTTCACATATTTAGTACATTCCAGGTTTTTCTTGTCACTCACATTGTATTTATTCTCAGCCTTTTCTTCCGTTGTTTTCACATCATAGTGACTGAATTTAGCAAATGATGGTTTGAGTTAGAATGAATTCTGATATGAAAAGAGATGGGGTGTATGAATACACTTGTAGCAGAGCAAAGCAGTCTTCAAACTCTTCTAGCTAATCATGTATAAGTCCAAGTTTCCTTAGAGGAAGGTGCAACTATACACTGCTTGTAACTGAACCTGAAGCAAAGCAAAGCAGGGTTTGTTTCAACAACACAGCCACAGGTTGCAGGTGCACAGTGTTTCTATTTGCATTCTTTCCAGTGTTTTTTGCACACTGAACTTAATCCTCCTTCTGTGTGGAAATGAAACTTATGAATGAATAATTGTTGGTGTTCATCTTGCCTATATTCAAGAAGGCTAAACTAGTGTTCAGTTGTTAGAGGAACAGGGAACAGTTTATATCATTGTCTTTCCAACACAACCAGTTTGTTCAGCATCAGTTACCGAGGCAATATTCATCTCGTACAAATCCTTTGATTTAAGGAGCACGTAATGTGTAGCGCTTTGAGATCAATCTGTATTATTTACTGCCCACCTTACAGGATTATTTGTTGAATGTATTTCTTGTGATACATCTTGGACAGCTGCCCTAACAGTAAGGAAAGTCCTTTTAGGACTACCTAGCCTGTAGCCATGATCATCAGCTGCTAGCAGATCTCTGTATGTGTCAGTGCATCTTGCTTTCCTGCCCCATTGTCCCCAAAGGGACTAACGCAAGAGGCGAGGGGCTTGGCAGCCTCTTTGAAGGTTAGGGTACTACCTGAGCCATGAAGGGAGACTGGCTGACTGCACACTCTTGCAGGAGACTTGCGTGGACTCTGTGGTTACAGCTTATAATGGAGTTCAGATATTCTGGGGCGACATGAAGGAAAACCAAAGCATTATACTGAAATACTACCCAGGTCCTGTATCAGGAGAGCATGCGGAAGCAGTCCCAGGTAGTTACCAGCCCACACCAGCACATAACCACACTTGCCACCCTCTGCTCAATGTCTGCCTGGGGGACACTCTGGATAGTGGCAACAGGAAGGTCACAGACCAGCAATGTGGACTCAGATCTTTGTGTCTTTCCTGCCTCCCAAGTGTTTGCAGGGTGCTTTCTCTCATTTGCTCCAGTTATGCAGAGCACAGTAGGCACTCCTAAACCAAAGTGAGTCCTGTTGAGCCACTTCAAGACTCCGTTTAGTAGCTGTCTTTTCCAGTTCCTAAAGCCTCACTTGACTCTCTTACAGCTGCCACAGAGAGGGCACCGCCCCTAGTGCTATCCAAGAGTTCACAAGGCTCTCAGCACACATCTTATTAGAGGATAAGAAAAGCTCTCAAGGGAATGGGAGGATACTGGATTATAGACTGCAAGGCCCCAGTTAGATGGCTATCTGCCAGAGCCACCACGAGGATGCATTGCATTGCAGCATCACAAATATTCCCAGAAGTGCCTGAGTTCATGCTACTGATGTAGCTGCAGCTGATGCCAGCATTGAGCAAGCGAAAAAGAAACCACAAACTTGATTACCTGCTGCAAAAGGGCAAATTCTGACAGCTGTAAAAATGCAGGAATGGAATCTCTTGCTTAAAAACAGTCACATTCTCAGACATCAACATAAAACTTAGGATACCTCTCATCACACTCTTCACAGCTAGCCAGGAAGACCTAGTTCTGAGTTCCCAAATGCCAACTCAATCCAGCTGAGCAAGCAAGGGAGCTCAGCCTTAGGTGATGTCTTTCCAGACCTGCTGTGACAGCCATACAATGAGCCAAACATCTGCTAGCTTTCTCATCTCCTACAGTTGATACAGACTTCAGGAACCCAGACATGGCTCCAACGAGGGAGAGGCTTCAAACTCTCCACTCAAACAGACCACCTACAAGTCATCAGCTACAACAACCATCAAGAGAATGCCTTCCAACTCAAACCCAGGAACCCCACACTATTGGACAAGGAAGCTTGGGGTCCTGGCAAGCTGTCTCCAAGCTGGCAGCCACCAGGAGACAAAGGATAGCACAACAAGACCACGGAAAAAGGGAAAACTCCATCACTGGATGTGTCCAAGACCAGGCTGGATGGGGCTTTGAGCGACCTGGTCTAGTGGGAGGTGTCCCTGCCTGTGGTAGAGGGGGTGAAACCTGATGATCTTCAAGGTCCCTTCTAACCTAAACCATTCTATGATTCTATGAAGCAGGGACTGTCAGGCTTATATGCAAAAGCATCCACAACAACTCCGCTGTAGGAAAAAGATGATGCTAAACCCCACCCTGAAGAGATGATCAAGGGATACACACATACAAGTTAATCTTCTTTAAGGTCCCCAAACAACCCACCAATATTCAACCCCAGAGTTGGAAATGCTGAGAGGGAGCCGAGGTTATAGTCACACAAACTGTCTTTCCAGCCAGAACTCCTGTTTGTGGAAAAATGCCCTGAAACCTTTCACCTTTTGCAAACACAACTGCCCAGTCTCCATGAAGCAGAACGAAAATAAGGGGCACCTGATCTATGCCACAGCTTCTACTTCTCCCAGCATCTGTGCACCACACACTTGCTACAGTACTTTTCTCAGAAATCCATGGCACAGACAGAGGTAAAGTTATGAACTATGCACACTTTAAAAACACAAAAGCAATTTCTGAACTGTGACTGATTCTTACCTCTCCTGTTTTGCTCCCTTCCATTCTAACCACTCCTGGGATGCTCTCCAAGTAGGCTTCCAGCGTGCCATGCCCTAGTTGTCTGAAGGGTATCCACTCACCAGTCAGGGATTTGTATTCACCCTGAAGCTCTGACAAAGGTATGCCATTTTTGAATGGGTGAAGAACAGCTCGGAGTATTTTTGCAGTAAGTTCAGGGTCCTGCATCTTCACCTATAAAAAAGAAAAGAAGAAAAAATAAATTTACATACACAGGCTAAAAATATCAGCTTTTACTATTCAACCTCCAACCCCTCAAACAACCAAGGATTCAGCAGCTCAGTGGCTAAACTTCAGAGACTCTGATACTCCTGGGTACACTTGTATGGGCCTGGTCCTATCAGCCAAGCATAAAGCAGTACTAAACACACATGACATTGTAGGAAAAAAAAAAAAAAAGCAGCTGAAGCAGCAGAGCAGCCCCTGCACACAAGCTTGCCTTGCCAGCCAGTCACCGCAGACCACATGGTCATAAGAGTGGGGGGACTGCCAGGAAACTGGCCCACGCCACTGCCTGCAGGGCCAGGACTTCCACTGGAAGCCTTCAGGGACCAGGTGCCCCTCAGCCTGGTGCCCCTGCTCTCTCTCATGTCCCATGCTGACAAAGGGTAGTTCATTGCCGCTCCTCCCGCATGCAAACCCACATCTCTGTGCCAGTGCCCATGCAGCACGTGTCAGCTCTGCCATGGAAACCACATGCAGCCAGGCTGTGCCACATCTTACCCACAGGCTCATGACGCCTCAACTCCACAGATGCCTCTTCAGAGAGAAAACCCAACAGAAGTGAAACCCGCTCCCCGCAAGCCAGGGGCGGCAAATGGAGGAGAGCCACAGAGCCCAAGACTGCCCAATGTCATCGTCTGCTGATGGCCTCGTCCGGACAAACATGTGACCATCACTGCAGCACAAGCAGTCCGCTGCTTCATCTCCAACAGCACCTTCCTTGGTGCTGTAGGCTGCTACAGCCCTGGTGGGATGCTTCAGGACAAGACACATCTGCCATCAAGCTCTCCTGTTCAGGAAGGCTGGGCAGCGCAGGAGGTAGTTTCAAAGTAGGTGCCAGAGCTACGTAAGCTCCCCAGTCCCTGCAGCTCAAAGGCTGTGTACACTCAGGTCCATACTCGTGAAGGGTCCGGGGGCTCCACGCACCAGCACTGCCAGGCAGGCTCTGTGCTCCAGGACACTCACTGCACAAGCAGTCTCGCCACAGAAACCTCCCCACCAACGTCATCGACCAAAGCTGGACGGAGCTCTCACATAACTCAGGACGAGTCCTGCTCTCAAGGCATGTCCTGCATCCAGGGGTGACTCTTAAGACTGACAATGCTCAGGAGCTTCCAACACCTTGTGTTCACCCCACAGCAATGAACGGGAAACAAAAGCAGTCAGTGGTTCAGGAGAGAGTGACCTCACTTTCCTCATGCCTCTCTAGCTCAAAACACAACAGGAGAGTACCTCACCTCCAAGCACATCAAGGCGAGCAACTGCCTCTCTGTATGTGCATGGTGCTCTCTCCAAACAGCTGCAGCTGTGGGCAGCTGCCAGCAACCACCACACTGCAATGCACAATGCCACAGCAAGCTAACCCGTGCTGCTCTTTGCAGAACCAGCCCCTCTACCCCCTCCCTTCTGTCCCTTCTTTAGGGGAAACCACTCTGGGCAACACACCAAGCCTGTAATAGAAGGAAATTGCAACCCTCAGCACATTTCAGACACTCTGACACACGTTTCAGAATATGCACGGACACTAATGCTGTCTCTACCTTCCTGCACTCACACTCACAACTCAGGTGCAGAGCACCAAGTTCTGCTCTTCTCCACCGCTTCAACCATTTTACTTTATGCACGCACAGCACTTTGCCAACCTGACTGTGTCTCTGTGTGTCTAAAGGTAGATTTACACACAGATACACCCACATGCCTATCCCTATACACACAGCCCTGCGCATACATATGTTTACATGTGCATGTCTCCTTAACCCAGCAACTCCTGCCCTGGCCGGTCCAGTGTGTTTCACTGACTGATCCCGGAACAACCTCTACCACAGCTGCCTTTACAGCACCTCCTGCTCAACACGGGCTGCAGCATTACTGCCCCCGGAAGGACAGGCACACGTTGAACACCTGCACACCTCCAGATGGCAATGGGCTGCAGCCACTCTGGGCATTTGGATCCCTCTCTCATGCTTCTAGAGACTCGGCAGCTGGCAAACTGAGCTTCACAGGATGCTCCCTAAAGAGTGGGAGGAGGTGGTCATCACCTGCCAGAAGGAAAAGATCCAGCAAGTTCATGTCTCCTTTGGATCTACTTAGTGACATGTGCTGAACAAATTCAGAAGTGGTTTAAAGTTTCAATTCTATTAAAAAAAACCCCACGCAAACTCTAAGAAGTAAATGGGGAAAAAAAAAAAAAAGTAGTTCTAGTCTGCAATTGCGTTCCAAGTCACATACACAAAAAATGCATGAAAAAGCCAGTGAGAAGCCTTTTGGAGCCCTTTTTCTCTATCCTTTCTCTCAAATAATATTCCCAAATTCTTATTTTGTTAATGTGGCTCTCAAAACTCCTCTTACCCGAACCTCCTGGATTTAACTTACTGCTCAGAAGGATGTAATGCAATATCCATTTACAGCTGGGCAAAGAGTGACCACGAAGAAAACTTGAAATAACCCACGAAGTCAAGTTCATATGTTGATTCAAAAGAGGATACTTCAATAAAAAAAGACAAGAAGAAGGGGAGAGGTCGGGATAACATCAAGCCACCATCAGACAGCCCCGGAGTCCACCAGTACCGAAGAACTGAGTCAGCTCAGAAAAAGCAAACAAGATACCATAAAATATATCCTCCTAAAGCATACTGTGGGGAGCAGCCATGAGGACAGCTCATTCCGTCAAACGAGACGAGATACGCGGGTACGAAGGTCAAAACGAGCGCAGTCTTCAGCTCACCCCCGACGGCGCCGCCGCTCCTCCAGCGAGCAAGGCGGCGAGCGCGCCGAGAGGCGACACACCGGCACCCGGGAGCTCCGCCAGAGCCCGTTCCGAGGCCGAGTCCCTCGGCACCGGCGAGCGACGCTCACCGGCTCCGGGCGGTTCCCTGCGGCCCCTCCCGGCTGCGGGCTGCTCCCCGGGCCCGCAGGACGGGAGCGGG
>WEIS01090677.1:0-13571 GCA_013389965.1 Todus mexicanus
TTTCAATGTAAAAAGAATGGTTTTAGGCACTGTATTTTTAGATATTCCTAAGGGCTTTTCAAGGGACACTGACCTCCTTAGGGACAGTTTCTCAGCTAGATAGGGCTGCAGCATGCTGTCTTGGGAGAGTAGTGGCATTTATCTCTAACTCTAGTAATATTCTCCTGGGTCCAGTTTATAAGACAAAGTGGTTGAGAAGTTCTCAGACTGATTAAGACTTCAGAGCTCCATTGACTGTGTGAAAACACACATGACCCAAACCTACCATCGCTTATTTGGCTACTGACTCAGCCAACTTGTAGATCCCTCTACGTGGCTGAGTTATGCAGTCTGTTTCAGGTTTGTGAATAGATTTAAACACCCACTCAGGACACGTGAAATTTGGTGTATTGGCTGCCATATCTATTTAATTTATCGTGGATCTGAGGTGTAATATTGGCAAGTGTAGAATTACTAATATTGCACAGGTCAATTTTAACTCCTACCCAAAGGCATGAGAAAACTCTGGTAAAGACTGTCAAGCCCAATAAGAAAATAGTAACTATTATATGAACTACTATCCCATAAGTCTAGGGGAGTTTGTTTACCAGGGACAAAATTCAATTGCTTTGTTTTAAAAAAGAGCACTAGGCCAGACTGTTAAAAGTAAGGAAATGGGTAAATGAGGAGCTCTGCACCATACTTTGCTGACATTTGGCGAACACACAAGATCAATGTTAATGCATTTTAAATAGAGCTGTGTCCCTATTTTAAGGGGTTCTACTTAGGTATTCTTCTCTTTCATATATGTGCAGATTTTATATTTGTCCTGTTACTATACAGAGCATAGATCATGCAAAATGGGTGAGGAATGAATGAGGAGGATTTAGGTGGATTCAATGAACAAGTTATACCACCTCTCTTTTCCTGAGTATAGAATGTTGGCAAACTTTTTTATATTATATGCATGAAAGCAGGTTAATAGCATATTGTATCTGAAATGCTAGTCTCACCAAAGTTAGCAAATTGGAGTTCAGACTCCTATTACAGATTAAACTCAGTCCTGTTACATTACCAAAGGGTCTTCAAATATATGAAGGCATAATTTACACACGGTACAGAAATAGATGTCATTTGACTGCATATTGTAGAAATTACTTGCTAGAAGATGTATATGCTGAGGAAAGATTTTAAATATCTATTAGGAAATTATTCAACAGAAATCCTGATAATGGAAATATTTGCCCTGATTTGCTATTATACAATCTTTTAATTTAATACCTAATTAGTTTTCCCAAATGTCATATTTATCTGAAGTTCTTTCATCAAGTAATCCATCCTGATTAAATTTTCCTTCTCACTATCTATAATAAACACTGTATACTTTCTTCTTAGATTTGTCTACTTAACTACTAATTTCTACCTGCTTTTTCCTCTTTTCCTGTGATAAGTCTTCCTCTTCCTCTACACTTCAATGATATTCTGACACAGCCTTCTCTCAGCTGCAGCCTTCCTACTAGCTATCTCTGTGTGCTTATCATGACTCTCCAAAGTCCCGTTTTTTGTAAAAAGGAGCAACCACTCCTGGACAGCTCTTCCCTAGAACTGAAAAGTCTGAAATCCAGCAAAATACTACAACAGTGACCTGACAAGCTTGCCTACAAGGAAAGCACACACCCAAAGACAGGCATGGATTGAAACTTGCCCAGCTAGTCCTTCTGCCACAGACCATGGCACAGAGAGAGCATGTGTCGTTTCTCATAGTCGCACAGATTACATGAGATATTCACAGAAGGGGAATCCACTTTCAGCCCTAGGAAATGAGGCAAATAGAATGGTAATGGGAGTAAGAATAGAGGGGATGAAAGGCAATAGTCAGCATGTGGCAGAAGGACACACATTTGAGTCTAACATAGCAGATCATGCCCAGACCAGTAAAGTACTATGGCAAAGTTGTAGCACCCTAGTAGGAAGGTCAGTGATAGGGCTGGGCAACAGCTCTAGATTTTGTCCTGGAAAATGGTCCTAGAAGTACTTCCCATACCTTCTCTGAAAATTGGGAAGATCAGCTCTCACACCTTTTTTAGCTAAAAATACTGCACTGTTTTCCCAATCTGCTCTCACAACCTCTGCAAACTTTGAGCATAAATGTAAAAGATACCAAAGCTATTGAAATTAAGAGCTACAGTGAGAACCTTCAGTGGTCTGTATGCCTGCACACTATGGCACAGAGGAGCCGCCTTGTTCCAGTGAAGGGTCACTGCACTGACTGAGCTCTGTGTCGCTGCCATAAGACATCTTTGGAACAACAGCAGAGCTGCACAAGTGCCTTGTGCTTATTCATTTGCCTTGTGGCTGCTCAGATTGTGGCAACCTGCAATCTCCCATCAGTCTGACACTCAGGACAGAACAGTCAAGCCTTCTTCCATCCCAAGTGTTGACCCCTAAAGGGCACGTAGAGAAGCAGTAGCATGTTTATGGGCTAGGGAGAGTGAGATGTGTATCTTGTTTCCACCTGCTCAGGCTTGGAAGACATCACCTCTCTTTAACAGCTCATCTGGCTGCTTCAGGCTCTGGCTTCAGGCCACCTCATGATGGTACATGCGCACAATTATGTTATCATTTCAAATGACAATTCATGACAAGCTGCTAGTAGGGTGATAGTCCTTCTTGCATGGTCCGCGTCTGCAGATTATTATAAACACTGACTGTGAGACAGAGCTCAATGCTTCTCTCACTCTTATCTGTCCAATTGTACTGACTTCTACAGTCTTTATCAGTGCAACTCACATAATTTGACCCGTTGCTTTTAGCCTCAGGAAAAAAAAATAGAATGCTATGGGATAATGTGTTTCAGTAAAAACAACTCTTTATGCTGCCTTGTCTTAAAGTGAATTAACTGAGGCAAGTATCTCTGGAAGATCTATCTGTGAAATACCTTCTAGCTCGACATACTGTATGAGACTAATTGAGCAATAGTGTTGCCAGTCATTGCTACTTAATTGTGTGATTTCTGTAGAATGCACAGCCCTGCAGCAGACTCACCACCGGGTGAGCACCCTGGCTCAGAGAGGTTACATTACTGGCAGGCTGAATGGACATCCCCAAATACCCGCAGACCGCAAGCCAAGTACTAACAAAGTGATCATTTTTAAACTGTGTCCCTTCTCACTTGCATTTACTTGTCAGTGTGTCAACTCCAACACTTATTCGCACAGCAAAAATGAATTAGGGAAACTACAGAATTTTAATATCATTTCTGCAATGAATTTTAACAGGTAAGAAGTTGAACCATGCCCATTTTTTTCTTAATGCACACATTTTTCCACAGAGAAGAATGATTATGAACAGCATCTTAAAAATATGTGTACCTTTCCTGCTGGAACATCCAAATTTCCATTTTAAGTTAACTTAATTTCTGAAAGGTCAGTAATAAAAAGGCAAATTATTTTTATAGGGTGATCTTATTGTACTCTGTTGTGTATTTTCATATTTGTCAGCATTACAATCATTTAATTACAGTATATGTTTAAGCAAAATATGCTTCTAGCCATCCCAGGTGTTTAGCTGTAAACTCTGCATTGAAAATCAGTCATCCTAACATCAGTGTTAGGCATGAAAAGCTAAACAATGCTTCTTTTGCTAGGAAGTCCATGAGAGTTAATTGAAGGGAATAATAATCTAACGATATGCATTTCAGAGCTAAAGGAAAGGTGCTCACATTGGCGTTCAAAGAGGCTGTAACATGCAGGACTTCCCTAAGAGCATTTCTTTACAAAGAGAGAGAGCTTCATGTTGTGACACAGGGACCTTTTACAGCAGTGTGTTTTTGAAAGTGTGACCAGTGCTGGCAATACTGCTGATACAGAAATTTTGTTTATTTGAAAATATGTCTTACTAATTATTTTTGGTATCTCAAAGAAAACAACAGATTTGTAACACCTGCGCTTGCTACGGGCCATGAGGCTAAAGGTTTGGAAGGCTTCCCTGAGAGTCTGGTCCCTGGTGCCATCTTGTGTCGAGATCAGATTCATCCCTGCCAGGGAGAAGGGACGGTGGCAAAGCACTGGCTCCGCTGCAGCCCCATTTCTCTGTGTCAGGAAGAAAAAAAAAAATCATACCTCCATCCCTTCAATAGTCAGTCCTGACTAATTGCTACAGAGCTCATCTCTGCCATTACTGTCCTGGAAGTGTTATTGCTAAATTCAAGGGTTCCCAAAAGATTCTGTTTTTTGCTTTAAATTAAAAAACAAATTATGCGAGTATTTCTTTTTGCCTAAATTACTCTGGTGACATCACAAGCCTAAATTTGTAGAATTCCTTTCAGTGTGTCACTGGTCAGTCAAATTTTTATCACTGTCCCTTGAGGCTGTTTAGAGGGTAAGTTTTGAGAGCTCACCACTATAGGTGACAACCAAGAAATACATATCTTTTCCATTAAAAAAATGCACAACAGAAAGAAGATCAATGTCACACACCTGCCAATCACTTGAAATTTGATGTATTTAAAAGCCAGTCATCTCATTTGCTTGTTCTCAAAGGTGTTGAGCATTTACTTGCAGTACTCAGAGTGACTTCATATTAAAAAAATAATATAAAAATCCCGAGGACCTTATATGGTTATTATGAATTTAGATACCTAACTTGAGCCACATGCTTTTTAAGGCATGGAGTTTTCCATGAAAAGGAGCTTCTGTGTGACCCATATAGGAACCAGCAAAAAGATAAAAGAGTACATTCAGATTTTCTTTGTGTACCCGAAGTGATTATACTCTATGTTGCACTGTTCTAAAGCACGAAAAAAAAAAATAATCTGGCTTTATTTGAGTATTTTATTTTTATATGTTTCTAATATCTGTATACTTCCTAGTTTTAACTAGGCTAGCAAGCAGAAATACCATAGTGCCAGCAGAGCTGTTCTTGTCCTTTAATCTGACCCAGCCGAGAAACTACTAAAGATCTCACAAGGAAATCCAATCTTTGGAAATTACCAGCATGAATTCTCAATCAAATAGGCTGAGGTAACTTCTGATAAGCTTCTGAACCCAGCCTCTGAGGCTTTTGATGTTCATTCGTAGTATATAGTACCATCTATAACATTTGCTACTTCTACTCCCTGCAAGCATGCTTCACCTCTCTCACTGCATCAGTTATTAATCCTATTTTTTTCCCTTTTCGAGCATGTAGCTGTAGCTTACCTCTAATTTTGTTACATTGCTTTATTTTTAATCACATTTACTGTTCATATAAAGTGTTAGATTGATAGTGCAGGAAACTAAAGTCCTCCCTTTATCAAGAGGACAAGTACAATACATGCATCAATGGAATAAATGAGTGCTTAGACTACTTTGTCTGTAGTTAGGTTAGTGTAAACCAGAAAAGGTACCTGTTCAGACATAGGTGCCTTTACTGCAGAAAGTCACAGCCAAATAATACAGCGAAATAAGCCTGGTGCCTTGAAATATACCAAAAATCATTCAGGTCATAACTACCCATGCACCACCCCCAGATTTAATATATTGCGTCGTCTCCTAATGCTAGGAGAAAAAAATGGTGTTCAGTCTTGGTTTTTTATATATATTTTTCCCCCTGTTTATCAGCTCTCAGAGAGAATGCTCCTGGGCTCCTGTGCAAAGCCAACATCTGCACATTTTGCTGTGACTACAAGCACTTATCAGTTCACCTTACTGTAGTGGCTGAGGTTAGCAACTTTATACCACATCACACTGCATTTCACTGAGGTTTTCTAGTGAGTGTTTTCTTTTCGTGCAAATACATCTAGCAAGTTTCAACATATTAACCCAGAGAAGTTTCCTGAATTATTCCTTAGCTTTCCAGGCTCTTTGCTACATGCTTCTTCTAAAGCTGTACCATACCTGTACACATTTATGTGCGGCTGGGATTGAATGTAAAGAGTCATTATGGTGTTGTTCACAATCCCATTGCCATATGAGGCAGTAAGTACACCCTTGTGGCTAGTGCATCTCAATGGCATGATTCTTCACTGTCTTGCACCTGAGGGAGTTATTTAAACCACTACAAAACGGGTGTAAATCACTACAGAGCCTGAATGGCAGCATTTCACACTCTGCAGAGGCAGTAATGACTAGATAAAAGGGGAAATGCAGTGGAAATATCAGAGAGGGCTTTTTCCCCCTTCTGTTTCTGCCATTTGAGTGCCAAATTCAAGGGAATTGCTCTAGCCTTCCAAAATACATCCTAACCCCATGGGTGGGGGGTGGGCAGCAGAGCAGAGGAAGCAAGGGCAGTCCTTGAGGAGCGGCATTTAGCCCAGGCATGCAGCTCTGTCAGGCAGGTGCTGCTCCTCTGGCCCCAAATTTGGCTATATCCAAAAGGGGTTGAGTACTCCAACACTATAGTGTTACCAATAGTTTGGCAAATGACACGTGGCATTCAGGCATGCACAGTCTCCGTACCAGGTCTGGCACCAATACATGTATACAAAGACACACATGTACCCTAACACTATCCTTAGTTATGAAATTTTGAGAAATATGTATTATTTGTATGGCAATGAAATATTAGGGCGATACACACAGCACTTTCTCTCCTGTGCCTGAGGAGCCCTTTAGGGCCTGATCCAAACCAAACTGAAATAATTGTAATCCTTCTATTTGCTTCAGTGGGTTTTGGATTAGCCCTTGAAGAAGTCCAGCAATAATTAGCCTACAGGGGAACATCTTTTAAATAGGGAAGATTGTGAGAATTTATGTATAGGCAGATCTCTAGCCTTGTACATAAAGCTGTGTTTTTCTCCTTTATGAGAGCTAAGAAAACCTGAATTTTCAATTTTGTAAAAACTAATTAGCATTTCCTATACTTAAGAAGAACTGAAAGCACACTTAATTATAATCAGTTACAGGATGTTATTCACCAAGTGTTTCCATGCCTTTATTCATCTTTCAAGCATGGCAAACAAGAAATTAACTACTAAAGGGCTTTCAAATATTCCAAACTATACCTTAAATCACTTTAAAGAATATAATATTCCTCTGGTTTTGGATATATAGTTTCTGGTGAAATACTAGAATAAGGACTGAGCTGGCCAGCAAGGGAAGTCCTTCACTCTAAGCCAGCCACATCTAATTATAAAAGATGAAGGCTTTGAAAATTTACATAATTGCTAGCTCTGGTAGGGGTCGGTAACATATTTGCATTAGCTACTTATGCTTCATACCAACACTTTTAAGCACCACTTATCAAAAATAAGTCTACCAAGTCAGAGGTGTGTAGGTGGCTAAATAAAACCTGCTAAATATGGATAGCACCGCCTCTTTACATCATGAAGAGATATATGGGCTTTGACACATGGGGTATTTTCTTTGTCTTGTTTGTCACTTACACATTAGAGTAATAGGTACATTAGAAATGCTCTTGATAGGAATTAATACCTTCTGCTCCTTTAGCATGCATTTGTTACAGCTATTTACAGTGTTTTTATACACAGAATTTGTTTGGTTTAATTTGCACTCCAGAATTTCCCCCCTGTTCCCCTCTCCAGCTCATTTCTCAAGCCATTGGTCTAGACAGTAGCATGGCTCCTTAATGTAGCAGGATAAAACCCCTCTAGTCTAAATATCTTTCTAATGCTTCTGTGATTATTTCTCTTTTTCATAAAGTAAAAAAATTATGCCAGACCTATAGATATATGATATGAGAACTGTACAACAGAAAATGACAGACCAGCACGTACATTTCAAAGGCTCTGTTTAGAAAAGAGTCACATTATGTTACAAACAGGTCTTTTTCTTATTATGTTTGATGTCAGCAAGCCAGCTTTAAGGAGCCTGACACTGTTTGAACTTTTTTAAAAAATTTATTTTATTGTATACGGTGATTTGACAGTTTTTGAACTCTGGATCAATTTGGTGACATTGTGGCTGATCCATTTTATCCTTGCTTTGCTGGGCCACTCTTTCGTTCTGAGGCTCCAGTCTCCCATTTTCCTCGAAAGGCTCATTAGGCCTGATCTCTTTTAGCCTTTTTGCTTTTTCTCCTTTCTTCCCCACACTGGACTCTGGTTTGCTTTATTCCTTAGGTCCCCCTATAGGTTAAGCCTAAGCTCTTATCCCCTATTCTCTTTAACTCACAGCCAGCATTTGATTCTGTTTTTTTAACCCTCTCTATGAATTACCCAGCCTGGGCGCAGCCCCATCACGTTGGAAAATGTCTGTGTGAGTCACAGCTTAATTTGCACAATGAAGGGTAATGATTTTACCCACAGATGCCTGACACAGAAACCAAATTGAGCAACTTCCAGAGAGGCTGTTGAACAACAACAAAAAAAATCTTCTGGGCTGATACGGACTTCTATACGGTGAATAAAATTCCCAAGGTCAGAAGTTTAAGTAGTTAAGTATTTTAAAGAATTATTTGCAGCAAGTCTACAAATAAATCACTCTTGCATGAATCTGGGAATGCAGATTTGGCTATTTGTTCTAGCACCTTGTCTTGTTTTCTAACTACATCTCACATGGAGAAGATGAGGTTTCTGCATTATTTGTATTATATTGATGAATACATGGGCACAAGGCAATGTCTTTTAGAGCGCACAGATGAAATATAATCAGTCACATCCTGTTCCTCAAGTACTGCCGAAAAAACATGTGGAGAGAAATCAATCCATTTACCTGATTTTGTAGCAAAACAAAACATTTTAAACTTTGTTACTGCTTTGATGTGAAGACAAATACAAATTCAATTTTCTGGCTTCTTTGTCTTTTGTAGGGTTTATCTGCTGAACATAACTTTTGCTTCTCCACCACTTCTCCATCACCTCTTATCTTCTCATCTGCTGTCTTAATAATGTGAGTGTATCTAGACTTTATTCCCAGATACATTTTTTGCTGAATTTAGTTGAATTTTATGTAGGACAAAGCACAGATGCAAGATATTTGGTGATAACTCCAGGTTACCAGGGAGCAACTTATTACCATGGTCTCTTGACACTTCACAACGAGAGCTGCCCCATCTTGTTCAATTTCATTTATAAAAGAAATTACCAGTGATTTAACACCATTTTGGAAGACGTGTCCACTCTTGTGTAAGTTATCCATGTTTGAGATTGGTTTTTAAGGCTTGTCTGGACTTTTTAAAAAAGAAAACTTGTTCAGGGATCTCAAAGTATCCCAATCAGAAAGATCTATGAAAGTTTAAATTCCCAATGATCATATTGAGTAATATAATTAAGAGATTAGGTTAACAGAACTATCAGGGAACTGGAGAAATGCTCAGAAAAAAAATAATCTAGAATTGATTTACATATAAAAGTATGATGTAGCCATATACACATCTGAAAAATGTTTACAAAAAGTTTCATCTGAACAGGATGCAAAAGAGCTCTGAAGGTGCCCTCAGAAAAATCTCATAATTCACTGACTGTGTGATACATTTCCAATCAGCGTCCAATGTTTCAAAGCAACAGTTTGTGAAGTCAAGCGCAGGTTTGTTGTCTTCACAAAGTGCAGATTTTTACAGCAGGAGCTCACAATAGGACAACTCCTGGACAGCTAATTTCTGCGTTTCTTAGATTTTAGTAGCAGCGCTACAACATCACTTAGAAATATGTCTTTCAAAGGATATGCTAGATTACTGATAGAAAGTCCAGCTTAAAATAAAAGACATTTGAGTGTTTTTTAGTAAGTGATCAATTAGTGGGGGTCACAAATAATTTGAGTTTTCACTCATATATAATTCATTTCTTCAAAGACTCAGTCTGCTTAGCATTCTCTGAGTTACTACAGAGCGAGAGAGAGATACACACATGGAAGAATTTACCAAAAGCATCATAAAGAGGAAGAATTCATGAACATCTTCAAAAGAGTTTATGTTTAAGACATGTATTTCTGAAGGTTTCTATTGCTCATAACAGTGGATATCATAAATGGGAGATCTCCCCTGGATAGCAGAAAATGAGGTATGAGAGACCTTCAGAACTGAGTGGTCTGATTTTCTGGTGTCTTAGAAGTTTTTGAAGTTTAGTTATTCTTTTTTCATGAGAACTTTTCCATTCACTAGAAACAGATTTTTCTTTTCTGTTATTGCAATTTTTTATATCACTTCAACAGAAAATTATTTATTCAACCTCTTTTCATGAAGTAATTCTCAAGAATTTTCTATTACTCTAAATAATACTTCTTTACTGATATTTTCACATTGCTCTTTATTTTAACTGAAATTCTATTTCTCATGGTAAACTTCTTACACAGGGAAGAATCTATAATGGAAGTGCCAATAGTTCCTATGGATATAATTCCTTTTCTCTAAATGTCTGCAAAGAAGGAGAAACTCTAATGCTACAAAGTACAAGACTGAATTTTGGGACAAATAAACACAATTGTGGCTCTCCATAGACCATGTGACACTCATCACAGTAATTAAGTATATACTTCATCTTTTAAGCCCCAGCCTATGTCAGGGCTATATAGATACATTCTGCTCACCCAGATCTCCTGAAAGCAGTAGGTGAGACCTTGCTTTCACAGAAATGAGTGGAAAGCTCTGATCAACTTTCATGTGGACAGGATTGTCCCCACTTTGGCTAAGTAGCTACTACTGGACTCTCTAAAAGGTCCCAGCCTGCCTATTAACTGAACAACAGCTGTTTTTGCTTTCCCAGCCCCGCAGCTGCAAAGGGAAAACACCAAGGGTGGCTCCTGTGCTGGATGGACCAGGCGGGATGAGGAAAGGGGGAAGGAAAGCAGAGGGACAGAATGTATACATAGGAGGAGCGTAGCGTGGTTTGTAGTTCTCTCCAGTTCAGATTGACTGTCTATATGATGGGGACAGTAGCCTTGACCTCGCTTAAGTCTTAATTAATGAATTAATGTTTGTGAAGCTAACTATGATCTTCAGATGAAAGACTTTTCAAAATGACAAGGGATTTGTATAACTCACAGAGTGAGATAAGCATGTGTTCTATAATACCAGCTCTAAAACTCGAGGTCAGAAGTTGATCCAGGAATAACTTTGTTTCCCATTCACAACTAAACAGGAAAATACATTTTGGCAGGAGTGTTTCTGAAGTCCTGTTGCCAGCTTGCTCCCACCATCACCCCTCTGCCTGTGAAGCTCAGTGTCTGCCACAGAGCTGCTCTGAATGACAACAGAGAGTCTATGAGCAAAATCAGACCTTATTGTTGGTCTGAAACATTTTTTAGTGCTTTGTTTAGTGAAATCAGTCTTCATCTAGCATACAGTGCAAACTGGGGAATGCACTGATCACAGCAGCTTCGCCCTGCACAAAACAATCTATTTTCAGCCATTGCTTCACAGCACAAGAGTAAGTCTCAGGTACTTTAAGTCTCCTTTATTGAATAAGTCTGTGTTGCTATGATTTAGAAACCAGCGTGGTTCAAGGGTGTATTATTGTGTGTGAATGATAAACTGTAGTTCATGACCTGAGTCTAATGGTTACTTTATCAGTTGCAGTGGACAATTAAGTGACTGAGTAGTGCAACTGACGGTGAAGAACAGATTTTGCCTCCGAGCAGCTTTCAGGAGTTAGATTTCGCTGTATCATGTTCAGAAAGGTCAGAGCTCTGGCCAGATGACCAGTATAGCAGTGCAGATGGCACTGTATGTCACCTGGCCGCTCTGGGCCTCTGCAACCTGCTGCAGAGGGCTTGGGTTCAGGGAAAGGTTATGGACATATGCAACTGCAGCGCATTACTGGCTCGGGAGGAAAATGGCTCTCTTTTCACAGCAGTGATGAAAAATCTGTACAGCAGCTATGTCCAAGACACGACAGAAGATTGTGGCCATTTTCAGGTGTAATATAAGCAAAGGAAAAAGCTTTGTACCCTTAATATTGATCACCTTGCTATGTATGAGGGCAACGTCAACATAAATATCTGTATAATTAATAACAATGCTCCCCTTCCACTCTGATACCATTACACTCCTTTTTTCCTTCTCTAAGCCTCCATAATATTAAGGCTCAAGCTTAAATGGTCAAGCTAAGAAGCACGTATGCAAGACAAGAGTCTAATTAATATACAGAATTGTAGGCTTGCATATACAAAGCAAGTGACTTTGTTCACAGTTGACCAGAAGCAGTTAGAGATTTTGTATGGTGTAAGTCACAGAAAACTCTTGTTCTTAAGCCTCAGTGCTCTTTTTCCTTAGAAATTACCTGATTTGCATACATAGCTCAGCTTAGGTTAAGTTTTGCAAATGCAAGTGGACATATTGATATTGAAAAAAATGAAGGCTACTCTGAGTCTTGGCTTCCTCGGATGTATGGTACAGTATAGCTTATTTCATTCTGCAAATGGATTCAGGTGATCCCTAAACAAACGGAAAAGTTATTCTTGGCTAGACATATGCTAGTTTCTAGGAAGAACCTAAAGAGGAGTCAAGATCATCTTTTGGAAAGTTTTTACACAGTAACTTCTTATGCTGTTCCTGATCTGATTCCAGATTGTTAAGATTTCACAGTGTTTGGATAGAGAAAATAATATGAATGTAAATAGTAACATTTTCTAAAAAAATTTAAAGGACTGTTTCAGCCAAAATAGATGATTCAGAGGCATGCTCTTGATGTAGCAGAAATGTGGAACCGATAGCTTTTAAAAGCTGGTGGCCAGCCTGAGCAACTGAAAAGAAACAACCTCTTTGGGTTGAACAAAGATGGAGAATTGTTATTCCTAATAGAATAATAAAACCCTCTATAATGTAACTCAGATTGACTTACAATGTTAATGTGGACCTGATGTGAAAAATTTGGAGTCTAAGTGTTGCTTTTTAACCTTTCTAAAGCTTTTAAAAATAGGTGCATCTTGAAACAAAAAGACTATTTGAACAATAAAAGATTCAGTGAAGCATTCTGAAAGTGTCAGCATGAAGTCTTCTTGTTTATGCTGAAATACACTTGTGGAACTTAAGTAAAATATGTGAAAAAATTTCATTCCCCTAAACTGCATTTTTTATTAAAGATTAAAAGATGCTATTTACCAAAGATACTTTTTTCTTCTCTAATGAACAGTCTATTTTTGCAGGATCTTAGATTGGAGGTCAAAGGAACAATGCAAATTATTAATAAAGGATTCAGTTCTGTGTTCTTCAAGTCAAGCAAAAAAATGGACTGAAATTCTCAGGAGTTTTGGTCTATAAAAGAAAAACTGAAGACTAACAAAATGAGCCTAAATACTATCATCTATATTCATAATTTTGGGGCTATTTTGATACTAACAATGTGCCTCCTAGTAGAAGCCTAGTTCTGGTCTCCTCATTCATGATGAGGATCTGTGTGCTCAAGGGTGAAATCCTGATATCAGCAAGACAGTTTGCTCTGAAAGACACATTAGCCATCCTGATGAGTAACAGAATCAAGCTCTCACTGCCTTCTTTTGTGTAATAATTTGGCAGTTAAGAAAACCTAATTTCACACTTTACAGTAAGTTATATTTGCTCTCAAGTAAATGCACGGAGTACGGTGACATCTATAGGATGCTCTATGTCTCTACATTTAAATTGATTTTTTATTCTAACATGTATACACCTCAGAAAATATTGTGATCTAATTTGTATGAAATTTCAGAAGGTAAATTAATCATCAATATTTTAACTTA
>WEIS01090679.1:0-14226 GCA_013389965.1 Todus mexicanus
ATAAGACCTTTTAAATTTAAGAAATGGCTGTTTGTACAGGCAAATACTACATTTGTGCGTACTGTGATCAAATAATGAATTCCATTCAGGCATGTTTATTTATCTTATAATATGTGTGGTTTTCTCACCTGCCACAAAATTGCTATCATAAATATAGAGAAGTGAAAGCAAAATGGGCAAACACAATCCTAGTATAATTCCACTGACTGAAATGTATTTTCGCTATTGCTTAAAGTAACCTCAAATCTGTGCTACTGACTTTAATTACAATCTGCCTCAATCTAAGTCAGTCATAGAATTAAACAGAATTTAGTTGTCATCAAATGATAGAAATAAGTCTTTGTCTTTAATTACGGGCTTTTTATTTTTCCTTCCGGATGAAGTAATTTGTGACTAAAAGCTTAACCTTTTCAGAAATGCTCTTTTTTTATGAACTGGGAAAAAAACCCAAACAACAAACCAGCTGCTGCACTTTCTTCCATTAAAAAAATAAATAAAAAAAATCTCTGCATGTTAAAGAGAACTGCATCTTGGCACTGAGGCTTAGCGCAAGGTCAGCAACAGCCGTGGCTGCACCCACAGGAAAATAGATGGCGTTGTATGGGGTATTACCACAATGCTCACAATAGCAGCACTCTGCTCCCAAAATTAAAGGCTTGTTTCAGGCTGTGGTAGTTTCACCAGCAGACTAGACAGCTATGTCATCTGGATAGTCTTTCACTCAGCAGGAGGGACAATTGCAAGACAATTGTAAATATAAACCCCTGGGTAGAAAATTGTACCTATAGAAAGGTATAACCACCAGCAGAGCATTATAGCAAATGCTATCACAATTCCTGGTCTGCTTTCAGAAGGGATCTTCATGCTCTCAGTCCCAAGTAAACATGTATTTTAGCAGTGAGCGAGGCTCCCAAGCCCACCAGAGGAATAGCTATAGCATCCTCTTTTCTTTAGTACTGAGTCTTCGGGCTTCCTTGTAGACTACCTGGCTGCTCAGAGCGTGCAAGCAGATGTTTGTGTCGTCTCCTGAATGTTTCCTCTGAACACCACTCTGTAACAAGTCATCTAACTATACTGAGAGCAAGGAGACAAAATTTGAGGTTTCGAAGACTTCCGTTAGCTTGAAACTGTTTTCATGAACTCATGAAGTCTTAGGGATACTGAATCACATCCTAAAGTAATTTATATTTGTCTGCATATGGTAGAGGTGAAAGAAGGTCTATTTATACTAATCATAGAAGACTGATGAGCTTTTAAGAGCACCCGATTATTCCTCCAAAGCACTATATCATTCTCATTTTCAAAGCATTTGATTCCCCACTGAAGGCATACTGTGCGTTATATTTTTTCATTCTCACTTTATCTCTTTCTCCTTCAATAACAAATTATTTTTTGAGGGAAAGAAGGATGATCGTGCAGTGCAGATGCTATCTTAAAACTCAGATATGTAGGTTTGCTCCAGAAGATGTTCAATTCATCATCTGTGAACTGAGGACAATGTCGCTTTTTCTACTTTCTAAGAATCTTGTGAAAATGAGTCCACTGTGGATAGAAAGGCATTCAGCTATTCAGAGGATGAGTATTGTGTATGGAATTAAGTGTTCTCTGTTCTAAAACAATCAAATGAATGCCAAGCAGTGGTGGTGTGAAATGAGAGGAATTAAGCTCTGGCTCAAAAACAGGTGTTTTTCATTCCCACAGTTCATTTGCTCCGATTCTGATGTCAGATAACACACTGTTATTTGTTTAGCTGAACTGAATTAAATCATTACCAAGTGCTAAGTGGTCTTGCACAGTAACGTTTTCTAATGTTATTTGGCACACGTAAAATAAAATATTAATAGAAATTATTCATTAAAAATAACTTCCAGTACAGAAAAGATGCTAATCACATCAGTTACCAAAAAGCAGCAGGAGCACATGAAATAGTTTAAGTTGCTTTCCAGATCCTACTAATCTCTCTTCTATTCTAAAGGTATTGAGATGATACTTAAAACTTTTGCTGAAAGCTTTCATTACATTTTAATGGTTACCCTTTAAACAAGTTGTTTAAATCCCCTTAGTTGAGAAAGACTTCAAACCAAATTCTGTCTTCAATGCAGCTTTTTTCGAGCTATGTCCCACTTTCTTTTCTTGAAGATGAGGAAATGTTTTTAATCTTTTGTAAGGTGCACAGCTGAACGATCTAATTTAGCAGTGGTTTCATACCACAGGGTTCTATTTGTTGCCATTTAATGACTTTATTCTGCATGTGCCTTCATTTGTACATTGCAGGAAAAACAGAATATAAAGTAAATGATTAATTTTTACCTACTTCACAATGTCAGTTAGGCTGTCTGTATTAGAATGGCATTATCAACTTTTAAAAATCCTGCTATTAGGACTCTTTGGAGGACAGTACTTTCCTAAAGACCCCAGATTGATACACAAATGTGGGAAGCAGATCTGGAGAAAAGGATAATTGTTTTATATTTCTGCATGTTTTAATTTAGGATACAGTCCAAAAAAGATTGAAGGCAATCTGGAAACTTTGCCTCTACTGGGCTTTTTGAGCAAGCTTTAAGCATGTAGGGAAGGGGCTGCTAGAAGCTGAAGTCATATAATTGAACTCATAACTGAAATAGAGGAAGAGGCTTCAGCAGGCTCTACAAAGATTTTATGGCAAGTTTTGTAAGTGATTATGCCTAACCATACTTTTCAGAGGGATTTACCCCGAAGACTCCTGAGAGCTTATACTGATTTAATTATTAAATCAGGATTTCACCTTCTTGACATAAACACTTGTTCAAGGAAAACTCTTCAGTGTACAAAATACCTACTCGGGTTTCTGTTTGTCTATCAGTACATGTAGAAGTAAATATACATTGCCATTAACAACAGTGTAGGCGTTACATTTATTAATATATTTTTNAGGAAAATTAAAATTTAAGGCAAATTTCATTGACAGAGAAAGGCAAGGTATGTCTTTTAATTTCAGACTTTCAACTTCATTCATTTAATCAGTTTCCTTTTAAATCACTTTGACGGGAAAGCTGCCTCTTGTACTTTTGAAGGCACAGATGTAAAAAGGAGGTTGCCATAGATGAACCTGGGTGTGATGCATCTCTCCTGCATGAAGTGTATCTCTGCTGGGTTCCACCCAGCCTGGCAGGGAGGTCGGGAGGGTTCTGCTGGCAGCTCACCCTGCTGCTGCACACCCAGGGTGTGCCCCAGTGAACTCGCCTGCTGGCACAGCTCTGCTGCATGCTGTTTGATTGCTTCCTTACATCATAAAATTCTCTGTATTCCAACTGTATTGGTAGTATGGGATTTTGATTAAATCTTTTTATACTTGCCTTTATAGAGTCAGACTTTCTGCAATCTTAGATCAGGACATTTAATATAGTCTAGGCTTTGGCCAAGCACCTGTATTTATAACAAGGGTTTTCAAGAAATGGCTTGTCCATCCATTCAAGTTGATGGAGGTCAGGTCACATGTATTGCTGAGTCTGAAACCTCGTGTGCTACAGAGAGAGCCCATCAGCGCTGTAATTACCTTGCTTTGGTAAAAAGAGGGAGACAGAAAATATTGAGAATGGTAGAAACAACCAGTGAAAACTGTTTTCTTCAGGGGCATATATGGACTGGAACTAGTCTAGGATATCAGAACTATTGCTATCAAGCAAGGAAATGGCACTATTATCACTAAACTGAAAGGTCAGCTCAGTTGGAAGTGCCAATTACTGGTAATGTATGAGGTGGGTTTCTTAGCCTAATTGGGAAATATTTTTAAAAGACAGTAGAAATCATGTGAGTGAGTTGTGAACTTTGTGTTCCTCTAGGCAAATTACTGGGGTGGATTCCTAAGGGAGACAGGGGAAATGCTTCTAAAAAAGTGTGATGGATGTCTTTTGGGCATCAGAGCCTTGTTAATGATCTCCTGCCTTTGTCCTGGGTTTATTCTACCAATATAAAGTTTAAAACTGCTGATGAAGGAATTCCTGCAGACTTTAGACAATAATCTTTGTACAATGCTTTGCCACACTGGGGACTTCCACAGGTGCCTGCTATATTTCACCCTATAATTTTCATGTGCGAAAATGGAGAGTAAAGAGAAAGCACTATCACGGGCTCTACTTGGAGGAGATGGCAGTCCATCCACCTTGGACTCTTTACATCCTTACATATATGAGGATAATAAATAATATATCACACATGCTCACATGGTGTGTTAGATTGCCTGGAGTAAGCAGCCTGTAGTATTTGTCTGCCTCTTGGCCCATAGATCTGTAACGTATTGAGCAATTTTTCTGTCCTTGCTTTTTTTTCAACCTGGTAAATTCCTCTGGCCACAAGGATTGTCAGGGAGTCACAAAATCAACAGCCCAAGATATACTTTCTGCCAATAAACTACTGTGTGTGCACTAACATCTTTCTGTAATGGTGTTCCCAGAACAGACACAGTTTGGTCATACTGTTCTGGAGTATTTCCCCAATGCAAAGGTCTTCTCCTTATTTATACCTGTCATCACCGCGCACCACTCTGAAAGCTTTCCCTTGAGCTCACATTGCAGAAGTAACATGGTCTGTGAACTGCTGCTAGTGTTTTAAGCTTGCTTCAGTTCCTGCAGAAGAGAAAGAAGCTGTCCCCAAGGTCTAATTGCTTGCTGCTCTTGCCTCCTGCACTCACAGAGGCTCCTTGATGAGCCCTGTGTAGCTAAGGACACGTGATGCCCAGATAACGAAAAGGACAGTGCATATTTCTCATAGTCTCATAGCCAGGATTTGAAGGCACAGTATGATCTAGTGCCTCGTACTTTTTTTGCTGTAAATCATATTACTCTCATTGTAAAATTGTCCCAATCACTTTCTTGTTTTGTCTCTTTTCACAGAGCGATGAGGTTTTAACAGTCATCAAGGCAAAAGCACAGTGGCCTGCCTGGCAACCTCTAAATGTGTAAGTAGGGAATAGTATGTCTCAATAGCCTCCTGTTGAGTGTTGGCTCGTGGGCCACTCTAAACTCGTTGTCTCATATAATCACTTACTCTTGTAAAGGAATAATCTCAACACTTTTCAATAGATGAATTTTTCAGCTTTTTGTTTGTTTGTTTTCCAAGAACTCTTTCTTTCCTCTTTAGCATCTCTTCGCTGTTTGTATGCTTTGGTTCACTGTAACTGCAGGAGGATTATCCTGTGGAGTTTGTGCCTTCATCAAACAATGTTTATTCACTGCTTGCTCAAATATATTTGTGCTATTCTACATGCAGTATTTTTTAGCATCCTGTGTCACACACTGTGACAACACACTGTGTCAATCCAGCAAATTCTCAATGCACCAACAAAAAAACACCTAAAGGACTAATTCTTTAAACTGCTTATCCAAAACACTGTATGACAGCATCATGGTTCTGATGGTAGTAAAACCATGGTTGTTTTTCCAAGTGAGACAGCAAATTCCCAGGATCCTAACTCTGGACTCTCTGGTACTCAGCAGAAAAGATGACAAAACTGTTCTTTCAGGATACTATTGAATTTACTGCTTGTCTTTTGAGGAGAGGGGGGAGATGTTGGGGGATGGGGTTGGTTCCTGCATAGTTTACCCATGTTTGGCCCAAAGCTCACACTAATTGTGCAAGTCCAAACGAGTGACGCTTACAAGAAGTGACTAAAGATGATAACCCAGTATAAGGGGTCATCCCATTAGCTGAGAGTCAAATTAAGTTCTTGGAGAAGCAGGACAACTACTCTACTGCAAGATTGTAGGGACCAGGTAGTCCTGTCTCCTCTGCAAAAAGTATAAGGGAAGCAGTTACTGGAACACTGTGTCTGGTTTTGTCATCTGTATTTGTCATCTGTATATGAAAATTTGGAGGTTAGTCAGAAAAAAGCTGCAAAAGAGTTCAGTTTTCAGAAAACATCCTGTAACGTAAGAGGCTTAGAAACTCTTAAGCAGCTTACGACTTAAGCTATTCAGTTTATCCCCTCTCCCTCACCCCCCAAAAAAAAGAAAAAAAAAAGGTTAGGAGGTGAGCACAGCTTAAATAGCAAAAAGATTTCTGATTTCTCTTTAATCTAGAAAAAACCCAAATGTTATGTAGCATTGAAGCTAAAGAAATTTGTGACAAGGAAAATGCTTGCTAAAGGTATGGGAAAAGGCTTTAACAGTATGACAAACCTTTGGAGTGGCAGACCTGAGATGGACGTTCCATCACCTGAATATATTTGAACCCTAATACAGAGCTGTAGGCTCAGCACAGGAATTGTGAGTTTGGCTTTTTTTTAGCTGGTGTTCTGCGTGTCGGCAGGCAAGGTGACAGCAATGGCATTCCTTATTCTACTGTCTTATTCCCCTGACATTTTCAGTATTTGGATTTGGTTGTGTTTGCCTTAGTAGTTGTGGATAGCATTTTTTCGCCCCTGCTGCCTTCTTTCCATTCACTCCAAATCAACACTTTAAAATGGAAACTTGATCCACTTCTCTCTTCTACTACAGCAAGGTCTCTGACTGAAACAAGCCATTTATTTTTTCTTTCAATTAAATTTTGTTTCCTAAAGCAACATTTATTTATGATGTTTATGTATCCAAGTGAACAGTCCTACTAGGAATTGACTGCTCTGGGTGCTTGGAAGGCTTTGGCATTGACAGGAGAGCAGGTTTGTACTTTGTTCACAGAAAGACGGAGAGAGGATCTCTTGCTCCAGAGTCTCAATTCATCATCTTTCAAATACACTGAATATATTACACAACAAAAATCAAAGCTAATTAAAGTATGTTGCCCCTGGTCATAATAGTTAGTTTAAGGCACCACTGAAAAACTTCACAAAAAAGTTGAGAGTAAACAACTTCAGACACTTTCTAGGCATATTCTTTCTCAGGCATGCCTGCAGATGCCTTAGCAACATCCGCCAGATGTTCTTCCTGTCAATTCTTACCTTTCTATATGGTAATTCTTACCTTTCAGTAACATTGAAAAAAATCTTGGTATCTGCACTTTTAAATGCTGTGCAAGGGTTCCCATAACAAATACTCCATCATTTTACAGGTAGTGTTAAGATTTTTGGCTTTTAAAGTATTTTTTATAGTATTTTTGCCATGTCATTCTTTTTGATTCCATTTAAAAATATGATCGAAGCTTTAAAAGATGACACCGTTTTCAATAGCTATTCATTTCTGGTGTTAATTTCCCAGTTGCTGTCATGGATAGTCCTTCTTGGAATTTACAAAAGAGTTGTGCAAGTATTGGATAATGACTCCTCAGGGTAAACATTTTGGTTATTTTTATGCATAACACACATCTAACTAATCAAGAATTGACTTAAAGTCATGAACAACCTTCTTTTGCATAATCATTAGTTATATATCTAATGTATAACGCGGTGCGATGATGGTGCCAAAGTGGTGTTACAATGTGTAAATAATAAGCACAGCCTAAAAACCTTCCTGAATGTGTTTTACAACAATTATTTGTATTATCAGTATTTGCTTGTCACAGACACCAGCTCAGATAGACCCACTCGTTTCAGGGAAAACCTGAGAGAAACCAGACGGGTGCACGCATCGAGACTCAGCACAGCCCTGGGCACCAGCCCTGCTGTCCACGCAGGGTAATCCCCAGCCAGCCAGGATGGGCACTGAGCCTGCCCCTGGGGCTGCTGGCTCCTCTCCCAGCTTCCCAAGGCAGCAGCATCTCCTCTCCTTGCAGAGGCTGTAGCCAGGCAAGCTGCTAATTCTTGCCCACATCTTGAGCAGTTGTTAAGCCTTGGCTTTTCCACTCTGGTCACTCATAATAATGCGTTACAGCATGGTCTTGGCCAGGCACCTCTCTCAAATTCATCATGGAGTTAAATGGCTTTTCTTTCACTCTGTCAATGCTGGTCAATGAGGCTGTGACTCCTGAGGTCAGTCATACTTCATTAACTAATATTTCAAGCTCTGTATAGACTGAGGGCATGAAGTGTATAAGTCTGTGTCTAAATCTGTTGATGGTGTGGAAAGCCTTTGGTTCATGACACCAGCAATAAGAAGGGAAATATAACTGGGAGCTTTTCTTCTGCTTAGGGAGAAGAAAATAGAGACTTCTAAGTGCAGATCCACTGAGGGCAAAGTGCCTCCCCAGGGAGAATTCTTTGGCTTCAGACATGAGTTCAGATACAAGAAATTACAGTAGGGGCTGAGACAAGTTGCCAGCCCTAAGCAGGGAAGGATACAATGACACTGCGTAATTTTCTGAAATGCTTTCTGTTAATTACAATTAAGGCTAATACACTTTAACTTACTGTCATCTCCCAGTATATTATAAAGCTGTGTAAACTGTATCCTCCCATACTTCACTGTTTTGGGGTTTTTTTTTTCATTTCTGTTCTCAGTTCTTATAAGCTCTTTATCACTATGGGGTATTATTGGTTGGGGGGTTTTGTTCGTTAGTGTTTTTTTTCTTTTCTACCTATCTCTCATCTTCATTATTCTCCATTCACTTTCTTGTCCAGGGCACCAGCATGCAGAAAGCTCTCCTGATTTGTTGTGTGCAGGAGACAGTTTTGGGTGATCTGTGTGAACTAGTTTTATGGTTGGCCAGCTGAGAGTGCAATATTGGTAGCGTGAGGAGTGCCAGACCAAGGAATAAAACATTTTGCTGTTGCTTATGTTTGTATTAAGTTGTGTGTCTGAAATTCTTACTTTAAAGTACTCACAGGGAATGCATTCTTCCTTGAGTGTCAGTATACAGCATGCTGTCAAATGAAAGTAGTTTTTCTTATCTTGCTTGTATAAACAAGAGCACAGCTCATTGCTCCCTTCCTCTCAGTTGTGTTTCAAGCAAAATCAAATTTTACTTTCATACTCAGCTGCAAATCATTGGCCTTTGGCAGTGTGGAGGATAAAACACAGCAAACACAAGATAGTGAAACTGGTATCCATGTCTGTATATCTAGCACCCGTAAATAATCAAGCCATGACAGAAGAATTTGGGGATAAAGAAGGCCAGACTTTTAAAGATAGTATATATCAAATTCCGCAGGCGCTAATACCATTAAAAATCTTGCCTCAAATTCCTGCAAATGTATGCTTTTGTTGTTGTTGTTGTGTTCATTATATCTTTATTTCACACCTACACACCAACCCCACCAGAAATCCTCTCTCTCTGCGTTCCTCTGGAGCCGGGCGTTTGCTGTGTCTGACGCAGAAGCCCAACGGCGGTGCCAAACGCTGTTCTCTGCTAAATCTATATTAATCAGCATTGAGAGGGGAAGATTCAAATCAATGCACCTTTCAGCTTTGATAACAGAGAGGCTTTAGATAAAAAATAATGAAATGCCCAGAGCTGTGGAGACTACAGACCTGACAACCTCTGGATGTTAATTCTGTGAATTAGTCTTCCTAGCACATCTTATTAAGGGTTGATAGAATTATGCATAAGTAAGTACCACACCAAACTCCTCATAACATACAAACTAAAATTCATTGAAAAGTACTTCCTAATTTTCTTCAATCAACTTCAGCAGAGAAGACAAGGGTTTGAATTTTGCAGTCATTCCAGTTCCTATCCATCCACTTAGAACATTTCATATGAAATTAAATTGTACCTTTAGTTCTTCTAAAATGTGATGTAGTTGCAGAAGTTTCATTTTGTGTGATTTCTCGGTGAGTAAATTCTGAGACTAGCTGCCTATTTTCAGTTGATGTAATTCTTCTGCTGTCCCATTAAGAATGCTGAAAGTATCTCCTGTCCTGCCATGCAATGCACTGACCAAAAATAACTGATGTTGGCATCAGAATGTAATTTATAAAAATATACATTAGAAGTGAGTAAATTATTCAGTTGCTTAATTAATCATGTCCTCAAACTACTCAGCTGAGAATAAAAAAAAAAGAAAAAGGCATGTTTGGACACGCATACTTGTATTTGGGCTTAACTGGCATTCTGAATAGCAAAACACAGACTGATCTGCAATTAGCCAGCTGTAATGGGCAGAGTTTACGTTTTATTTGGTGTTTTCTCCAAAGTGATAAGAAAAGCTCATATCGTAGTCCTTTAATCATCTATCCACTGCATATCATTAACATTTGATTATACAAATTGCTTATAAACACTGTTCCACCTAATGATTTGAAAAATAAATCATGCATGTCTAATTTCACCTAGTGTGACTAACAGTCAGAAGAGGGTTATATAGAAATAACGATGTTTATTATTTATTGCTACTTGTTATATTCCTTATAATGCTCATTTTTCTTGCATACTTGTTAGACATTTTCTCCTAATTGGTTGAATGCTGCATTTATCTTCCACTTCCTCTGTACTTTTAAGAAAGCAAGGTTCAGAAATTTTCTTGCTTTACAAGTTTATATATGATTCCATAGCTGCATTTAACCCACTGAATACCTTATGACATGCATGCGGTGGCACTACTTATACGGGGTTTTTTAATAGAGAAAAGTGAGTGTAGTTAACTCTTGTTAGAAAAGTGTACTATCAAGCCAAGCAGTTGTTAAATCTTTTGGTGAGGAAAATGACATAGGAAGGACTAGAACATGATTTTTAATTAAAATAAAATAACACAGGTCACATGGGCAACTCTGATACATTGTGGGTGACCAGCATGTTTGTGATACAGTGGACCCTTGGTGGCTCTGTTTTTAGGGAGCTGGGGCATGAAAGGTGCACACTGAGGAGCTCAAAGCCTGGTTCTAAAAAAGAAAATGTGTTATTTTGGATACCAGTAATGTTTTGATGTTACAATAGATTTTTGTAAGAAAGACATTTTCTGTAAATAATACGGCCCTTGCAGAGTATTTCACACATTGAATCATTATATAAAATGCATTATATCATTAACAGCAGTACTACTGTAGATGAAGGAAAACAGTACTGTAAAGCTCCACGGAGACATGATCTTTACTCACAAAGTTCAATATTCCTTCAATTTTAGATTATTTTCTTTTAAAAAAATCAATTAATATCTATACCAAGATAAACCCTTCTCTCAGCGTGCATGGTAATGCCATCAATGTTAGTTGATTAACTCCAAAGCTAAGGTGCAAATTATCTCGTCGGTGTGTAACTTCATTTAGCACATGGGACAATTTCATACATTTGACTTTCCTCATGTGAGTAGTTACATAAATATGATTTGTGAGAGAACAGCCTCTCTCCATACAGTATAGCGAACAGCACAAACAGTTCAAAAAGAATAACCGATTAAAAGCAAAGCCTGAATAACTATTACACTAAGACAGTGTCAGATTGTTGCCTGAAGCAAACCTTAATGACCATTTTAGTGATTCTTGGGGGAAAAAAGGAGCTTATGTTGTTAACTGCTGCTAATAGCTTCCAATATCAACAGATCTTTGACCACGGTAGTGTGAACGTCACTTGGCTAACACATGGTTGAGAAGTTGGCCATAAAAACCTAACCAGTCACTGCCATTATAACGGCAACATTTACTGTACCTGAAATACACTGAATTCACAAGAACTTGATTTCAATCAACAGCTGCATCTAGAAAAGTAAAACAACTTCCAGCAAAGCAATTAAATTTGTACAAGCCTGTCTCGTCGGTAACAAGTCATCATGAACAACTGAAAAAAAAGGATATAAAATTGCTGGTAGCTAAAGCATGAAGAATTGAAAGAAGGAACATGCTGATGAACTGTCTGAGTTACAAATTTATTCTCAGTCACTTGCCATTGTAATGAAGTGGGATGAGTGAAATGTGGTTACATTTGACATCTCACTGGTTCTATGTTATCCTAAAGAAAATATATGAAGGTTGGGTTTTTTCTGCTGAAAGAATAATGATGTGCTTTTCTTTTGACAGATGAGTTGATTTAAATTTTGAGCTGCTTGGAAGTATATTGTAAATCCCTAAGTGACTCTCTCCAAGTACAGATATGCTTTCATAAGAATAAAAGTTGTAATGTTGTATTGTATGGCCCATATTTTGCCTTAAATAGGTGCTCTGGGAATATTTGTAAAAGATTTTGTGTGAGGTATGTCTTGTCTAAACTTAAAACCTGACTTTATGGTGAAAGCATTGCAATCTCTATAGCGTATATATTTATAACCATGAACAGTCTTCAGAATGAATCGTTACCTAAGCTATCTACATCTGTAAGAAATATATCGTAACAGGAGGAGTGCTGAGGACGTGACAAATTGGGGGACTGGGAGAGTGCTTTGGGCGGCTGCCTGCTGCCACCCGGAGCACAGGGGAGAGCTCCAGGCTAGACTGATGAGAGAGAAATCCCATCTGTACTCCAAAATTGCTCTGGGATATGAACTGAAGCACAATAGGAAATTCACCTCAGCAGAGCAACTCTGACCTCACCTAAACCACACCCATATTCTTGTCACTCTGTGCTCATGTGGGATGCTGTGCCGTGTCATTACATGTTACAATTCATTGCTGGTACAGAATAATAGAAAATGATTCCAGGATTTGCCTGAACAGAGGGAAACAGCTGCTCAGTCATCTCCTTGTCTGAGTGAATTTGACCAATGGATTCATTTTTTTTAACAAGAGCAAGATGTGAGAAATGTTACGTACCAAATGCAGTTCACCTTACAGGATACTGATTACAATACCTTTGTTTTCAATTGGTTTAACTTCACTGTGTGTTAAGTATTCAGATTGAAAATTTCATGCCAAGTTAGAGGTAAATACAATGTTTTACTTACATTTAGAATGTTATAATAGCTGTTCAACTATGAAGGTCTTGTATTGCCATCTTTTGGAAAAATGACTTGATAATCAATGAGTTGAAAAACTAATCCACATCTGAGCAAGTTTAATGAATGTACAGATATCTCAGTATGCTTATGATCACTTGTTAACATCTGGTAGCTCATTATTTCTTCAGAAACTGACCTTATTTGAGATGCCATGTAAAGCATAAATGGATGAAAAAAAGTTCTTTGAGAACAAAATCAGAATGCAGAGCTCAGATGGATGGAGGAAACATGTTTTGACTGAAGCCTTTTTGAATGCAAACCAATTTGTAATAGTTAGGATGAGATGTTTTGGTTGAACTTCAGGAAGAAGTGGAGGAGAGCAGTACACGTGAATTGGCATTTGCACACTATCACAGCCAAGTGCAAAAAGCCATCAGGACTTGAGTTAATATATAGGCAGATGTAAATGTGAATCATTCTTTATGAATTCCACAATAAGTGTTTTTTTTCTTCATATTAATTACTAGTCAAATATTATCTTCACAGTATCACAGGATCACCTAGCTTGGAAAAGACCTAAAAGGTCATCCAGTCCAACCTTTAACTCTATCACCCCTAAGCTCCTCATCTATATGCCCTTTAAACACTTCAAGGGATGGTGACTCAACTACCTCCCTGGGCAGCCTGTGCCAATGCTGGACAATTCTTTCGGAGAAAATGTCTTTCTAATGTCCAGCCTAAACCGCGCCCAGTGGAGCAATGCAAATATATGTGTATACACACACTAAAATTACATGAACAGTTCTTGCCTCTATGAATGGAGTGCTGCTTTTGTATTCAATAATGTATTTACCTCAGGCATACTGTAGGCTGAGGCAATCCCCCCCTCACGTGACTTCAAGTACTTTGGAAGTTTCACAGAAGTATCAGTAAACTCCTGACAGCTGTATGCAGGACTAATTTATGTTGAATGAGCAGTTTTTATGCATCAGCAGAGCTAATCAAAACACTTTTGTTAAAAGGCTTTGATTTCAAAATTAAAGCTTTCACTTAAGAATTGGATCTAAATGGTAAATTTATGGTTTCACACAAAAACCAAAAAATCTGCATAATGTTTTTAGATTTTTTAATGTAAATTGTAAATTTTATCCAAAAAGCAGAAATATTTGTTTCAGCCAAACAAGAAGAACTACTTCAAGTAAATCTCGTACAAAAGACATTGTAAAAATGCACGTAAAGTAATTGCCATTTTTACCATTTTTTATAATTCACCTCAATTTTACATTGAGTGTGATTGAGCTCAAAATGCATGCATATATTTGGATTATTAATGTAAGATAAAAGCTTTAATCATATGAATTTGCATTTTCTTAATATTTTAGGAATTAAAAATAAGTAAACCCAACAGCATGCACTGCTCCATAATGAGCTCCATTTAAATGAGAAAGGACCACAGTTTCTACTTTTTCACAGAAAACAGAAGTAAATAATGCTGTACAGTAGCAGCACAAGGATGCAGATTTCTACCTCTCCTAGCATGAAATCGTACGGTATTGTAAAGTAACATGTTTATC
>WEIS01090694.1:0-12189 GCA_013389965.1 Todus mexicanus
GTGTGGGAGGCATGTGGGTGCACCCCCACCCCTCCTCAAAAAATTAAAAAAATCATTAAAAAAATTAATAAATATAATCAAATATAATGAAATATAACCAAGTAGAGACTTTTCAGACAGTCAGTGGGAAAGGGCTGCTGGAGCTTTGTCTGGAGAAGCGACTGGGGGGCTTTGCTAAGATTGATCTTGGCCATTTCATAGAATCAGAGAATCACTGAGGTTGGAAAAGCCCCTTGGGATCATCGAGTCCAACCCTCAACCCTACTCTGCAAAGTTCACCCCTAAACCATCTCCCCCAACACCACATCTAAACGCCCTTTAAACACGGCCAGGGATGGGGATTCAACCCCCTCCCTGGGCAGCCTATTCCAGGAGCTGACTGCTCTTTCACTAAGAATTTTTTCCCTACTCTCCAGTCTAACCCTCCCCTGTTGCAGTTTGGAACCATTCCCTCTGGTTCTATTGCTAATTCCCTGCGAGAAGCCCCCAGCACCAACCTCTCTGCAATGTCCCTTCAGGGAGCTGCAGAGAGCCATGAGGTCTCCCCTCAGCCTCCTCTGCCTCACATGAAACACTCCCAGCTCCTTCAATCTTTCCTCATTTCAATCTTTCCTTTTCCTTTACCAAAAACCCCACCCCAGGACCCCAAAACAATCAAAAGGATTTCAGCAAAGCGTAGGCGACCCGAGCATCCCCCTGATTTTTCTCTTCGCACCTCTGAGCAGCTCTTGCCATCGCTCGAGGTTCGCGTTGGCGTTTCCCCGACCCCGCGCCAATACACCTCAGAACGATTTAAATACGCTCAGGTTAAAAGTTACTGGCGACTGTTTTCATGGCCAGCTTCATTCGCGTGCATCGGGGATTCCAAACCGCCCCGTTTCAAATCACCACGTGTGTGCCACAAGGTCTGCGCCCACACCAAGTATCCTGTGGAAATAGGTGTTGGCTTTCGGCTTCCAGCAGCCCCAGGAAAGCTCCTCTTCCCCTGCTCTTTTCAGGTGGGTTTTAGGAAATGTGTGGCTTTGCCTTGCTAAAAATGCAATGGAAAACAACAAAAAAAAGTGGGATCAACCCCCCTAAGGGACCTGCTGCCTCCGCCGTTGGGTTTCCCGGCTCCCACGCACGGTCCCGTGCAGCTCCGTCCCCCTCCATCGGCTCCATCCCTACGTAGAAACCAAAGCGGGAGTATAAACAGATGATGTTATTTGGGGACTGACTCACTTTGCGTGGAAGCAACGTCCCGTGATGGCCCCTGCTAAAAGCCAGCGCTCATTTTTACACCTATATCGTGGTTTGGAGCTGGTTACAGAAGCCAGCCAACATCTCGCTGGGGGAGGAAAATGCTCTTGGCCTTTTGGTTTTTTCCCCAACGTTAGGGAATAAAGACAAAAGGCACGGAAGGGCTGCAAAAAAGATTCAGTTTCAGGCGTGGAAACTGAAATCGGGATTTCCTGGATCTCGGACCCAGGCAGGATCCCTGCCCATCCCCGGGGCTGCTCTGGAGAGATCCCGATGCTTGTCTAGAACCCACACGGAGCGACTTGTCCTGCCTGACCCTGCGATTTCCCTCCCTACACGCAGCCGATGCTTTCCTTCCCAATATCCTCCTTACAAACTCACCATCCGAATCACAGTAAAGTCACCGACGTGCAATTACCAGCGCATTTAAATGGATATAAACCTTCAATATAGCGCCGCTTCAAACCGAGGGGAGGTTCTGGTTTCTTCAAGCGCCGTCCCTCGCGGCTTCTCCGACGCTCTCTAATCCCGGGGCGTGCAACGGGGCGCCGAGAACAATGGAGCTTTGAGGGGCCGGTCTCGGCGGGCACAGGTATGCGGTGGCGAGCTCCCGGGCTCACCCGCGCGCGGTGCCATCCGCGGCAGCCTGTGCAACAAGAGGACATTGTTCCGCGCTCCGACGTGGGCAAGAAAAACAGAGCGCTCGATTGTGCTTGTCATAATGCACGGATAATTTATAGTAATGTCGGTTATTAAAGGATTTCTAGTCATTAACAGCAATGTGCTCTTTCACTGCCTTCTTTTTTTATATTTTTTTTTTTACCCACCTCCCCTCTTTTTTTCTTTCTTTTTTCCCCCCCGCCCTTGTCGTAATAACAAACATTCCTGGGAGATGCTCTGGAACTCATCCTATAGCTCTTGGCACAAGAGCTCGAGAGAAGCTTTTGAAAACCTGCCAGGCTTATCTGACATGGATCTCCCAGGTACTATATAAAGCCAAATCCTCTTGGGCCCAGGAGGACCGTGGGTGGCCGGGAGGGCAAAGGCACCAACCTCTTCCCAAAGCATCCAGGGTGGAGGGAGAGGTGGCCAGCGTGGCCACGCTCAAAGGCATCAGCAGAGCCCAAACCTGTGGGCACGGACCACTGAGCTCCGGTGTTCCAGTAAGGGAAAATAATCTCATCATTTTCCGGGTTCTTTTATCTCTAGTATTTTCCACGTTTCTGGTCAAAGAGAAGGACACAGAGGTTCAAACACAAAGTGGGTAATTGCCACTTAAATCATGATTTAACAGCTCGATTCGGAGATGATTTTAATGCCTTGAAAATGGGGGTTGAGATGGGGGTGGCCGTGACTCGTTACCGAGGGGTCCTAAAGCCTGGGGGACACATTGCACCCCCATTTCACCACCCAGGAACAGGGGGACAGAGCGTAGGAACCCAGCCGGAGAAACCACGACGAAACTGCTGCGCCGGAGAGAGGGGCTCAGCCAAAAGCTAAAATGCCTCATAAAATCAGGCTGGTTTTGCTGGAAGCTGATTTTGAAAGGAACCAGAGGGGGGAAAAAAAAAAAGTTTTGACAACATCAGAATGCCCCGTTTCCTTTGTTTTAATGACATCGCCGTGATTTTCCAGCTCAAACCGCCTTTTCATTTTACTCTTGCAAACGTTACGCTCTGTGCAGCAACACGCGGGGATGGGATTTTTGGACCGGCTTCAAAACGGAGCTAAAATTTTAAAAAAGCTAAAATCCGAGCGAGGCGTTTTGATAAACCCA
Organism: Todus mexicanus; assembly: GCA_013389965.1. Classification (NCBI taxonomy): domain Eukaryota; kingdom Metazoa; phylum Chordata; class Aves; order Coraciiformes; family Todidae; genus Todus; species Todus mexicanus. The sequence goes on from WEIS01090694.1 coordinate 3,017, forward strand.
GAGTTTAAAATATTTTTTTTTTTTAAAAAAAAAAGTAATAGATTTTGAAGAATTTTCCTTTACGGAGAATTTCACAACCGCTGGACTCTGTGCTCCAAGGCCTTGGCATCTCAAAACCCTTCGCACAGAGGATGCGATCTCAGGCCCCCTGCAAAGCCCATCCCGGCTCCTGCGCGCTCCAGTTTTAGCCGCCTTTTGCCATCGCTGCTGCAACGTACGCGAGGGTGTGCGTCAGGGGGGCGCGCGGGTGGCCGCACAGCCGAGGCAAGACCTGACATTTGCTACCTTCGCGTGTTCTCCAGCCGGCGAGAAACGCAGTTTGCAGGTGGCGCTGAGACAGCCCCGAGGTCGGCGGTTTTGCACAGGCCGCTCCAAATCACTCTGCGCGCCAAAGCCGGGCTGAGCTGGAGCGCGGTGGATTCGCCCAGGGGGAAGCGCATCCTGCCGACGTCGTGCCCCACGAGTGGGTTTGCACGTCCCACCGTGGCAGAGCTCGGACGCGGAGCCCGCAGGCACGCGGTGGCATCGCCCCCCAGGCCCCAACCCGCTCGAGCAAACGGTGATGCGTGGGATGATGAGCCGCAGCCACCAGCCCCCGTGGCCGCATGTCTTCTCCTAGTGAAGCTGGGACGTGGCTGCACGACGCTCCTCCTTGGCAGGAGCTGCCCGAGTCAGTGCATTTATTGCACAGCGATACAGCCCGGAGGGTTTTGCACCAGCATCTTTCCTCCCAGTGGGGTGAAAGTTTCTCCATCCGGTGACCCCATCCAAATCCCCACCAGATCCCATCGCGCCGTGGCGGGTGCTGCCGAGGCCACGGCAGCCAAATTAAATATCCTCCAAATTTATCAGAATCGGCAAAGGGGGAAGAAAGGGACAAAGTCCGATCGCAATTTGTCAAATGCTGCATTTCGCCAGACCTGAAATTAATGTTAATGGGTTAATGGAAACTGCACAAGGCAGGAGCTGCTGAGTTTCCAGGCTTTTCAAGGCCCTTCCCACGAGTATCTGCTGTGGGTGGGGACAAGCTGACTCACAGTTTCCAGGGCTGTAGTAACATTTCAACACCCCGGCGCTCCAGCCTTGGGGACTGATGGCAAAGAGCACATTCCCAGCAGAGTGGTTGGGAAGTTTTTTTGACAGCGTGTTTTTGCTTGGGTCAGAAAATGTCAGTTCGGCAAAACCAAAACTCTTTTTTTTTTTTTTTTTCTCTTTTCTTTTGGTAGCAAACTAGTAGTTTCCGTGAAGTGCTGCATGGAAAGGTCACCTGGGCCCAAGCCCACGTTTCTAGTCTAACCCGCAGGGTTAAAATTGTCTCCCAACAGATGCTCATCGATGCGTGATGGCATCCGTCCGTGGTGGTCCCCACCCCAGTGGGTGATGGCACCCATCCATGGTGGTCCTCACCCCAGGGGGGCCCTCTTGCTTGGCACAGGGACTTGGTCTCTTGCATCCCAGAAGATCTATCTCCACGGGCAACTGCAGCCCCATCTCTTTAAGTCTCTTCTTGGTAGAGCTGAGCCAATCTCAGTTATTTAAGGAGAGAGAGTCCAACTGTAACGCTGGAGATAACGGCACCCATCAGAGATCCTGGGTATTAGGATCAGTTCCCTGGTGTGGGTCAGGACGAAGAGGGGTTGAACTACAAGTCAGGGCAGTGCTGTGAGTACAGGATTATGCCCTGGGCTGCTGATTTCATTCCGTAGGAAGACAAACTGAAGCCATCCCAGTAAAGTCCTGCTGCAACCCAAGGAAAGCCCTGATGTCTCAGGTTTTGTAGGACAGAAAGGCTGCCTTTGTCCAAACCTAATGTCAGCCTCCACGACACAGAAAAGTGGGTTTTCCACCTTACTGAAAGCTGTATTTCCATCTCTCTCTTCTCAGCCACGGCCAGAGGGACCTTGTTTCGTCCCACTGCCACGTGGTGTCATTTCACACTCAGCCAGAGACCAATATTCACACACCTTCTCCATCTGAAAAACACTGAACAACTAGGAATGGATCCGTGCTAGGAAGTTTTGTTATTCTAAATTCCAGGCAGGGCAAAGTGAAATGCAGCAGTCTGAGGAGCACTGCAGAAGGTGCATCTCACTCCCAAGGAGAAGCTGGCTGGGCTGGAGCAGTGGTGGCTTCGCAGCCTCAAGTCATTCCCTGCCAGCATCAGCGAGGGCAAAGGATGCTGAAGGAGAAAGGGCTGCGCGGTGCAGCTTCCCAAGGGATCCAGACTGCAGAGAAGAAACGGCAGCAACTATCAGAGGACACAGACCTCTTAGGATTTCCAAACCACGTGCATCTGCTGTTGCCTTGAGGCATAACTGCAATTTTCCCGGTGGGACAACAAGCCAAAGGGACCCTTGGCTCTTGTGTCGGTCGCAGGGCACGTGGTGAAATGCGAAGCAGGAGAAGCATCTTCTCCTGTCTCGAAAATCCCGACTGAGAAGACCGGTTGTCTCCGAGCAGCCTCAAACAGATACCTTCAATAAGTCCAACGTAACCTCAGCAAAGCAGAACCGTCCATACATTGAAAAGGATGAAGAGCTCCACGAAGCGTGCCGAGGCTGCCCTTCGCTGGCGTTATGGGGATGGCGATGGGTGAGGGCACGCTGCCAGTAGCCCATCCGGCTTTCTGCTGGCCGCCCGCGTGCGGCTGCACCTCTGGTGTGCGGCATGTCCGACCTGGCAGGCGCAAACCAGCCAGGGAAAAAAGAGAAGCCGTTGGACTTGAACTGAACCCAAGGCAAACTTCTTCTGAGGTTCAGCAAATTTCATGTCAGGAACTTTTATTCCTCCGCCAGCAGCCCATACATCTCCCGAGCGTGGGCAGCATCAGCAATGAGCACCGACATCTCCTGCCTGAGTCCATCCTGTGGCCAACCAGGTAGGTTCTCAGATTGGGTGAGGTCTAATTTATCAACCGTTTCCTGCTGCCTAATCAAACCCAACTTTCAAATCTCCGGAGTTCCCTGTGCCACCTCCTTACACTCTCCCTCTTGATCCTGTGCAAGCATCGTTATGTTACAAGCGCCCGTGTCCACCAGAGGATCCATCTCAAAACCTCACCACCCATAAAAACCACATGGGAGTTTGGCCCTTTTATCAGCATTTATTCAGCAGCCTGCAGAGCCAGGCTGCCTCTCTGGAGCCTTCTCCAGGCAGGTAACACCCAGTGCTGAAACAGCCCGTCGCTTATTTTTGGCTTGGTTTTGGTGAATTGTCATTTTTTGAGCTGGAAAGGGTCTAGCCTAGGAAGGAAAACAGCCCAGCACGGCGTGCCGCCACCACACCGATCGAGCAACAAACCGTAATATGCCAAGCTCAGTGTCTTTAAAAAAAATAAACACATCTACACCTATCCGTATTTACCCACAGGATTTGCAAACACAAACCTGGAAGTTCCCTGGGAGGGCAGGATTAAAAAAAAACAGGATTATTCTATTTGGAGCTGCTCCAGAGAGCAGAGGGAGCACACGGATCGCTTCAAAATGGATCTTAATTGAGGTTTGTTGTGTCCAGTGGTGCTCTCCTGGAAGCAGGAGCTAAAGCCACGGTGGGGTTGGCCGAGGAGGAAGCGCAGGTTGACGGAGACATCGAAGCCGATTGGAGAAAGGTCAGATATAAACGGCAACCTGTCCGTTTAGGCAATAGTTTGCTCTTCTATTTACGATGGTATTTTCTGGGAAGAGCTGGTCAGAGCCAACTAGGGCAGGCTTGTAAAAAGATAATTTTTCTCCCTTAGAAAACACAAAGACAGACAGACTGGGCTGCTGGCTTTTCTCCCTTCCCAAGATCTGCTGCCCTGGGCAATTTGTTCTGTTGCAGCAGCTCTTTGCTGAAGTGACTGGCGTCTGGTCCGCTTCAGAGCAGACGCCAGTCACTCCAGTAAAGAGCTGCTTACCACATCTTGGGTAAATATTTTCTGCAGTGGTGCAGGAGCGTCTTAAAGAGCAGCACTGTTATTTCGTAGGCATCTCCAATAATAACTTGGGAGAGGAGCAGCCACAAGACATTAGCAAAAGCTGCTGCTGCCGCTGACCAAAACTTTAGAGAAGCCGGAACAGAAGTGGGAAGAGAATAGAAATAGGGACTGAGTCATTGGCTGGAGAGGCTGGATGCAGCAAGGGTGAAAAAAAAAAAACCCAAGCAGGCTTCAAAAGCTGGTCCCGGGACACGTCTGTGAGACCACCATGAACTGGTCTGACGCTTCCTCACATTTCTTGCAACCTCAAAATGGGGATATGAAAATCATTATGGGGAAAAGAGAATACTGTCTTCTCTGTTTGGAGCCTGGGCCAAAGGCAGCCAGAGGCAATCATTGTTAAAGCACCAAAACTGCATCTCTTTTTTGTGTCGAAACTGTATTTGGAGTATCTGGGCTGGCAGCTGGCTGCAGGATCTCCAGGGCTTGCTCCGGCAGAAGTATGTGAAAATAGAAAGCAGGTTTAGGGAGGGAAGGAGCTGACTCGCCAGTCACTGGCACCGCTGAGTGTTACTGAGTGGCAGTCATCCTTCAATATACACCAGGACAGAAGTTCACAGTCTGACCCCGCGGTAGCACAGTTGCTTCTTAGACACTCAGCACAACAGAGCAGGCTTTGCTGAGAAGGCAGATGGTGGTTGGACGCCAGTCATGTCTTCAGGGGATCTTCTCTGTCCCATTGCCACACCATGGACTCAGAAAACCCCTCTGTGAGCAGGCACCCCACAGGGTCGGTCTTACTGTACCTCAAACTGTGCTGAGAAGCTGTGTCTGTCCAGGAAACTGCTGGCTCCAACATCTCCGGCTGTTGCGAGATGATCAGAAGCAGCAGCTTCTTCCCTTGGGTGCCAGCAGCGTGTCTCCCTACTGGGCAGCCACCCCGGCCACCAGCACAGCCACACGTGGGCACAGACCCCTCGGTTTGTGCCTAGAGGAAACGCCTCTGGAGTCCGGCAGCTCTGGAGGTGCAGGTCTCCTCTGCACCCCTGTGACCATCCTCCTGGAGCCACGACCAGGGGTTTCCATAGTTTGACTGCATTTTATGTCACTAAATCCTTTCGCTGCTATTTTGATGCCAGCCGTCTCCAGCAGCCAAACCCTCGGTGGGTGTAAGGTGGAGTACCTCCTGGCACCTGCAGTGGATGGCTCCCAGCCAAAATCTGAATATTTATTTACCTCCTCATACGGGCAACTCCTTGGGACCGTGCCCGGCTGCACGGCCTGACCCTGCACCCTGGCTCTTGCCCACCCGACCCAAGTCCAGCCCGCGCTAGAACTGACCTGGCCCAGGGATGCAAAAGTGTCCTGCTGTCTGGGAACGGCTGAGGGCTTGTCATGGTCCATCAGGCTATGCCAGCATCATTAGGGATGAGAACGAGAGGATGGAGCACCGACTGGAGCAGATACCTGGTGACAGCATATGATAAAAAGCAGATTTTCTATAAGGTGAGTGGGTTTTAGCACTCGGCTTCTTTTTATTTGGCTAGTGAGTGAATAATGATTAACGCAATGGCGATTGGATGTGGTGAACCGAGACCAAAAAAAGCAACGAGAGAGAGAGAGGAGGAGCACGTGAGAGTGCAGAAGAGCTCGGCTGAAGGTGTCCCCAGCAATTCTTGTCCCACTTTTTATGAGACTGGCTCTTTCTTTATTGAGCTTCACCCAATCCTGTGGTTCGGGACAGCGGCTGGTCAACAACAGCTACAGCCAAGAGTCACGGGGGAGGAAAGGCAATAAACTGTGTTGCACTAAAAAAAATAATAACCCCCCCAAGCCAGCTTCGGACATCATTTTCCTGCTGACACCTCCACTAGCTGAGGGCTGCTGCCCACCCCTGCTGCCCCAGCAGTACCTCGCACTGAGGACCAGCGCAATGCCAAACGCGGGCGCCGGATTCTTGATGCCACCGTAAAATGCGCAGGACAAAAGAGTGACATCAGCCACCCCAATGCAACTTATTAATATCGTCATTAGCCGAACAACAACCTCTCCTCTCCAAGTCGTAAAGCAAGGGTGGCATTTTTATTAGCTGAGGTTTCCTCTTTTTTTTTTTCNTAGCTTATTAACACTAATCCTATTCTTACTGGTAAAAACTATTGTGAAGATTTCAAAGGCAGCCAGTCTGGGCCCTGAAAAAAGTCACACATCACGCTGGGTTGGTGCGGCACGTCCTCAAACTGGTGTCGCTCAGCTGGGGTACGGAGGGGATGGAGGGAGCTTGGCAAAATGCGTTTGCAGGGGCTCAGATGAGGAATTCAGCCCTTGAAGTCTGACAGGAGCCAGCGCCGAGGGCTTTGAGGAGAGGCATAAATCCATACATCCCCCTTGGAGCTTAGACCCACCCTTATTTCCCCCCCTCAAGCTGATTTTAGTGGAGGTTGGTGGGCTCTGTACAGGCTTGAGGGAACCGGGATTACCTGTCTGAGGGGCATTCACGTGCTATGGGTGGGACCCCAAAAGTGTCAAGCACCTACAGGCTCCCCTATAATGTGTTATGGGCGCCAGATAGAACCCAGATCCTGCCACAGACGCTCTGGTCCTTAACCCTTTGCTTGTAACCTTCAGCAGAATTATTCATGCCGAACCCAGACGCGCAAATGGCCGCATAAACAGGGAGCCGCGCTTTTAATTAAAGATGCGCTGAGATAAAAAGCTTCAGAAAACAATTTTCAACAATTAAAAAGAATATTAGAGGTGTTCGTCTGCCCCATCTGCATGTGTCCTGAGCAGCTCGGGGAGGTTTGCTGTGTTTAGACCACGGCCAGGACAGTTTGGAGCCATTCCCCTCCGCTCGGCTGGCAGGTCCAACACTCGCCCAGACGTCTCTTTGCTCCAAAGAGTTAAGATTTCACTTGTCAGGCTGTTTTTGTTTCTATTCACATGTCAGTGCCTGTCATTTATTTAGTCAATGGGACATGTCCAAGGGATGGAGACAGACTGGGTTAGTCATTCTGACCGTGGGTCGCCAGTCACTGCAAACCGCCTGAGGTCATTTCCAAAAGCACCAGTAACAATGAGAGGGAAGCTGGGTCCGGGAGACCTGCAGGAAACGGCGCGGAGATTAAAGACACAGATAGTCCTGTGCAAAAGTACACTGGAGGAATGTTCCCTATGTTCTGTCAACAGAGTTTCTTCCTCGCTCAAGACTGTCTATTTTAAGTCTGAGCTCGCACCAAAAATGGAAATCCTTGCTCAATGGCTATCAGTGGATCTTGGGTTTCTGGGGCTGCAGCAGCTCAGCGGCCGAGGAAATGAACCCTCCAGCTCGGCCTCTGCTGCTGGAGCCACTTTAAACAATTCCTCCTCGCTGCGGCTCGTTTGCTCCTTTGCCTGGTTGAAGCACGGGGGTAAAACCTGGCTGGAGCTCATGGTTCCACCCTGAGTGAGCGTTGTCCTCCTCACCAGTGTCCCCCCAGAACTGCTCCAACATCTCCAGCCGTAGCGAGATGATCAGAAGCAGCAGCACCTCTGGAGTCCGGCAGCTTTGGAGGTGCAGGTCTCCTCTGCACCCCTGTGACCATCCTCCTGGAGCCATGACCGGGGGTTTCCATAGCTTGGTCACATTTCTAACACTATTCACTGCTATTTTGGTGCCAGCCGTCTCCAGCAGCCAAACCCTCGGTGGGTGTAAGGTGGTGTAGCTCCTGGCACCTGCAGAGGACGGGTCCCAGCCAAAATCTGAATATTTATTTACCTCCTCATACGGGCGACTCCTTGGGATCGTGCCCGGCCGCACGGCCTGACCCTGCACCCTGGCTCTTGTGGCACCCACCAGCTCTGAGGACAGCATCTCAGCCCACTCAGGGCAGCAGAAACAGAAACAGTGCAGGGCACGGCTCAGGAGCATCCCGCGCTTCCAGGAGGCTCCCCTGTTCTAAGGGAGAGAATGGCGAAGAAGCGCTGAAACACAACCGTATATATTTGCTGCAGCATCTTGGGCTGAGCTCAAATCCTGCTGCGCCTGTAGATTTGAGGGAATGGGAAATTCCTCTGGCGTCGATACCGGCCTGAAATACAAGATGGGTTTTAGGTGCAGAGATGCGCATTTTGCTTTTTAAACAAAAGAACCCAGGCCGCTCTTACTTAACGCATAAGGTACCTCTGGGTGTTTTGGAAAACATTAATAGCAACCACATGATTGGTGTAAAACACACTGATTTTTCCATCCAGACACACTATTGTTTTCAGATAAATACATTCCATCGAGCTTTTTTGTATCGGAACTTTCTGCATGTGGCTTCTGCGTCTCAGGCAGATGGGGACAGGGGGTTGGCAACAACAGCGGTGGCCCAGGAGGAGCCGCTGGCTCGGGAATGAGTGACGGGGGCTAAATCTTGTCCTCTGGTGCGGGTGCAGTCGCCGGTGACATGGGACAGGGGTCGGGAGTAAGGAAGGGATGGGAAAAAGGAGCTGCACAGTGGATCTGAGCTGCTTTGCAGAGATGGGGAGAAGCAGAAACTGCATTTCTCAGAACACAAACATCCATCACGGACACACACACACACACGAGAGTATCCAAATTCCTCAGTGTTGTATTTATGAAGCCATTCGGAGACATGACACAGGCCAGTTCCTGTAGATTTTTCCATGTGTTGTTAAAGATTCAAATTACAGAGTAATTTTCAGTCTTTGAAGACATTGGTCTTGGTACTGCAGAGCCCGGAGGCTGCTCCAGGCAGGGTTTGTCTGGAGATAAGGCAGAGCCACCACCAGCGCTGAGCAAGCTCAGGAGGTAGGAGCGGGCCAGGAATGACGGAGGCACTGGGGAGGGGTGGGGGGGGACGGAATTTTCTCTGCTTGCAAGATAAGGAAAGCATCCTGCTTTGAGCATGGGGTAAACGACTTGGAATACACAAGCTGGTTATCTGCAGAGTCCCACGGGAGGAAGCGTGTCTGGTGCGAGGCTCCGCAGGCACATCTGCGCCGTGTAGCACCGCACGGTGTGGGGACGGCGGCACAGCCTTGGCGCCCTGGTGGTTTGGGGGAGCCTGGCTGCTCCCAGGTGCTCATTGGGACCGAGGCTGAGGCTCCGCCAACATGGAAAAGGGAATCGAGAGAGTTGGGTTTGTCTCCAGGAGGAGGAACAAGGCTCCCGGCCTGTTGGTGGCCTCACGGTTGTGCACGCAGGACTTGGGCCACCCAAGTGAAAAATCACAGGAGCAGTTGGGCAAGATCAGGAAGGCTCTAAAGAGAGACT